>MJUU01061497.1:98517-120033 GCA_002080025.1 Modiolus philippinarum
GGTCCAGTGACCAGGTTAAGTTTTTTTGCTTAAGTCTGTTTCTCAATAACTACAAGCCATAGGTCAATGATATTTGGTATATAGCTTGGTCTTGGTTAGCAAATGTCAGTCTGCCATATGGCTTTTTACCTTGACCTCAATTTCACGGTCCAGTGACCAGGTTAAGTTTTTTTGCTTAAGTCCGTTTCTTAATAACTACAAGCCATAGGTCAGTGATATTTAATATATAGCTTGGTCTTGGTTAGTACATGTCAGTCTGCCATATGGCTTTTGACCTTGACCTCAATTTCACGGTCCAGTGACCAGGTTAAGTTTTTTTCCTAAAGTCTGTTTCTCAATAACTACAAGCCATAGGTCAATGATATTTGGTATATAGCGTGGTTTTGGGTAGTACATGTCAGTCTGCCATATTGCTTGTGACCTTGACCTCAATTTCATGGTCTAGTGAACAAAGTTGAGTGTTTCTGATTATAATAGTTTCTTAATTACTGTAAGTGGAATGGTAATAATATTTGGCTTGTAGGTTGCTCTTGAGTAGTACATGACTGTTTTAGCGACAAGCAGGGACGGACGAGACATCTATTAGGGTCCACTCTTGTCTGATATCGGGTTTCCTTTAAAATTCGAATTTAAAGAGTTATATGATGGAAACATGATTTCCTGTTTCACATGTTGGATGGAACGTGAAATTCTATTATATCTTGTCATGCATATAAAACAATGGTATTGTATCAAATGTTTAACTGGGTGATATTTATTGTATTGTATTTTATTAAAACATTTCTGTTCAGATCAGTAGTCTTAAAATATACAAAAAAATGACAATACAAGGAACAGTATCTTGGTAGTTCTGTTGAATTTAGATCCTAGGTCAGCTGTATTGGTCCCGAGACCTGAAGGGTCCAGGGCCAATGCAGCTGATCGAGAATCTATATTGGGCCAATACACAAACAGACAGTTCATAACACTTTTATTAAATAATCTGAATTTTTATATGACCGCAAAAATTTTTGCGGTCGTATAATGGTATGGTGCTGTCGTTGTCGTCTGTAGACACTTTTGCTTTTGGTCAATAACTTAAGTTTCAGTTGAACAATCCTTATGAAATTTTAACACAATGTTCCTTGGCACAAAAGGAAGGCTTTGCTTAGTTTTGGTAGTTGTGGCCCCAGCCGTTTTTGAAAAAGGGGCCAAAAAGGGTTAAATTTGATGTTTTTGCATATTTGACTGTAGAATCTTTATTATTTATTGGATTTTGATGGGGTTTCTTTCATTGTCCTCCTGAGGAAATTTCCAATCAGTAGTATGCAAAACGGATTTCACGTGGCATGTACTGTTCACGAGATAAATGGGCCCAAAAGGGGCGAATTTCAAAAATTTAATTTTTTTTATTTTTAGTCCGATTTTGATGCAGTTTTTTGCAGTGGATTCCTTATGAAAAATTAACATAGCACTGCACCATTAGATTTTTGATAACTAGCTTCTTTTCCAAGCTATGAGGTGCCCTATGGGGCAAAAATTGCAAACGTGCGTATTACCTAAAATTTTTATTTTTCATCCGATTTCTATGGGATTTTTTCTTTAAATTCCTCTCATTGTAGGCTTTCAGTGTTATATGGTGTAACTCTTACCATTTCCAAGCTATAATGGGTCAAAGGGGCCAAATTCCAATATTTCAAAATATGTGAAATCTTTATTTCATTGGATCTTTGTCTTTGAATTTCTCTTGATGGTAGTCAACAGAATTTCTTAGCTCTTACAATATCCTAGTAATAAGGGATTAAAAGGGCTAATTTTTATTTTCACTAGTTTGTGTCCAGTTAATTTATGTGTCAAGGTCCTTATTGTGTCCAGCAAATTACTGTGTCCACATTCATTTTAGTTTACACTTGTTCAAATTTCAGTGGTGGACATGCTGCGGTAGTATAATGCTGCGCTCGGCGTAGCCCTTTATTTGTTTTAGCACTTATACATTGTACATTCGGTATTGTTTCTGTTGTGAAAATGGGGTGCCCCCCTTTTTATGGACCCATGATTCGGCATATAAAAAAATGTTTATTTTGCATTCTATACAATGGTCAAAATTTAATAGGCATGAAAGTTGTTCTTAGGGATCGTTACAATTCTCGTACTTTCTTTTTCTATTGTTGTCGATTAAAACTCTCGCCCAGCTTTACTGTTTACTATAACAGGTACGTGTAATGACTTTTGATCCCATGATTATTGTTTTCTAAAAGATTTAATGATACTCAAGTTATAGTTATCGATATTTGGTTTTACTTAATCGATTTTCATATAGGTTATGCTTTAAAAAAAAAGAATATAACTCAATTTTGCACATGAGTTTAGATTTGCGAAATGGTGTATTTGTATTGTGAGAACAAGTAACAACTATCGTGAGTATAATTTACAATAAATAACCGATCTCCAGTTAAACTCGATGAACCCTGTATTGGCCTGGGACAATACAGGATTTTCCTGTATTTGCCCGGGCCGAAAAAGCTTTATTAATATCACTAGGGCCAAGCCTTCAATATTACACATGCCGTGTTTGCCATATTATGGCTGATTTTATTATATTATTTAATCCTAAATATTATCTCAATGTTAAAATTTTGTAAAAAAGAGTTAAATTATCTACAAGAAGCAAATAGATGGAAATTTTTTTTTATTTGGCTCTTGGGTAATGAAGATAAAAATGTCTTATATCATGTTTGTACTTTGCAAAACAAATAGAATGAGAATAAGTATTATTTTAAATGAGTCACTTAGTTAATATACAGTACATATATTTAACAAAAGGATATGGAGTAAATGTATATGTATACTGTAAACCCGGAAATTTTCGTGGCAGTTTTATTTTTGCAATTTTCGCGTTTGAAATGGAAGCGCAAAAATAAAACGGCACGAATATACTAGTCTACTATTGAAGTCAATGGCAAACAATTTGGAAGTTAGAATTCAAAACTGCGGGAACTAAAATCCTGTCAACTTACCGCGAAATAAAGACAGCACGAAAATTTCCCGGTTTACAGTATATTTAAACTGTATTGAATATACAATATTTTATTATATATAAAGTCTTAAGGAATTTGACCAACAAGAAAACTTAATGAATATACTGCATCGTCAAGACATGATATGTAGTATAATGGTGTGATGTCCTGATGTACCCTCTTGTTATTTTGTCAATGACCATTATGTAAAACTATGGAATTGTTTCTTTTTCTTTACACACCTATACCCACTTTTAACAAAAGTGACTAACCCCCCCTTCCCCCGACTGGTCAGAGGTTTGATTCTGTTAGGATGGCACCAAGAAGTCACAAATAAGCATGCCAGCCACCTCTTCTGGCTCTAGCGGTTCCAGAACTTTTTATAAGCACCCACTGACCGCAATAAGAGGGGGCACACTTCAGTGATTCCCTATACAATCAATCGATTTTTCCCACGAAAGGGTCCCCCCTGATCCGCCACTGTCTTCAGGGTCAGATGGCCCTCTAATCGCTTTATTATTAGCCCCAATGGGAAGGGATTATTTTTTCGTATGAAACAAGCTACAAATGCTTGTATTATGAACGGGAGGTCTATATTGCATGTGGTTACCTGGCTGTTTTTTCGATTCTTGAATGCAGCGCCACCTGTCATCTGCAGAAAAGAAAACAGAGCGCCATCTGTCGTCATAATGATCGTTCGAATAATACAACAATGACATTTCACGAATCGACAAAACATCAATATACAAATTTACGAATTAAGAATTTAGAAATTAGACAATGACAAATTACAAATTGATAATTTACAAATTAAGAATTGAGAAATTACACAGTGACAAGTTACAAATTGACAATTTAGGAATTAAGAAATGAGAAATTACACAATGACAAGTAACAAATTGACAATTTACGAATTAATAATTTAGAAATTACACAGTGACAAGTTACAAATTGACAATTTATGAATTAAGAAATTACACAGTTACAAGTTACAAATTAACAATATACGAATTAAGAATTTTGACCCGGTTGGCTTTCCATAATTCTTTGATGCCAAGCATAATTTTGAACGTGTAAGAAATAAAAACAGGGTTCCAACATTGGTAAATTTCCTGAAACTGTCCAAGACATGCAATTTTTTGAAATTCTTCTTACCAACCATGGTTTTTGATTGAATTTGAAATAAACAAACATTTTAAAGATTAAAATTGCAAAAATTTGTAATTCAAATTTTTGGTAAATTTCCTGGAACTCTCTTAGACCAATTAATTTTTGGAATTCTACCTAGCAACCATACTTTTTTTTAAATATTTTGTTGAAAACAGTAAATTTCAATAATGGAATTGCAAAAATATTTGATACCAACATTAGTAAATTAACTCTTCAAGAATTGTTTTTTTTCTTTAAATTATACCTAGCAATCATACCATTGTAAATACATTTTTGTGAAAACAGTTATTTTCAATACCAGAATTGCAAAAATATTTTATTCCAATTTCTGAAACTCTTAAAGACCAGTTATTTTTGGAATACAGAAAATATATAAACATTAGTATTGTCCTGATTATAATGATACCTTACTGAGCAGGCGAGACACATGGTTCTGAGGAACCTTTACAAATTTTTAGACGAAAGAATGACTTAACCCTATACCCAGAACGCTTTCTGCCCAACTACATGTGTATTTACCCAAGTCTAGTAGGAATGACCCACTAATTTCTGCATTCTCAAAAAATGCTTTAAATTTGTTGGTCCCATTTGAAAAAAATTGCCTGGCAAGTCCCCGTCATAATAACAGAAGTTTAACATTTATGCAGTTTAAGCCAGGTGAGTGATGCAAGGTCATGTATGTACAAGACTTTTACAATTATCCTTATAATTTCAGTTGTGCCATGACAGGGGATACCTTGTTACACAGGATGAATTGGACCAAACATTAGAGGAGTTTAAGGGTCAGTTTGGAGATAAACCAAGGTAGGAACTTCATGTATAGACTACAAAAAATAAACCATGGTAGGAGCTACAGGTACAGACTACAAAAATAAAACAAGTAGGAGCTAAATATACATGTACATGTGTATAGACTACAAAAAATGTGTGCATATACTTGATGCTTAAAAATGTATTGCATATTTGACATGGAAATCAAAATAAAGACGAAACTCTATCTGTTAATCCTATTGGTAAAGTCACATATCAAATATTAAGTCGATGTCCCAAGAGATCTTAAAGTCCGGAAACTATATAATGGAATTGTGTGTAATTCTATATCCTAACTTTGTTATGGAAGCTTAAAAAATAGAAAACAAAGTTTGCTAGCAAATGTACATAACATTTTGTAGTTATCTACTTTTAACAATATTAGAATTTTTAATGCATGCATCAATTTGAAGCATTAAAATCCCTTTTTACCTCTCCTGACCAAAGTGTCAGTGTGAGCTAATAATATCCCTTTGCATCCGTCGTCTGTCATTCGTTGTCCAGCGTTAACTTTTCACATTTTCATCTTCTCCTCTGAAACCGCTGAAGCAAATTCAACCAAACTTTACAGGAATGATGTATGGAAGGTCCTTAACAAAGATTGCATATTTCGTTCCGATTCAATAAAAAACATGGCTGCCAGCGTGGATCTTAGTTTTAACATTGGACCCTATGGGGAAAACATCATTTTCAACATCTGCTCTGAAACTATTGAAACAAATTTAACTAAACTGTACTGAAATGGTGTATGAAAGGTCCTTTACAAAGATTTAACATTTCGTTCCGATTCGACAAAAAACATGACCGCCAGCACGGATCATAGTTTAACATTGGCCCTATGGGAAATTCACATTTTCATCTTCTCCTCTAAAACCACTGAAGCAAATTCAACCAAACTTTACAGGAATGATTTTTGGAAGGTCCTCCACAAAGAATGCACATTTCATTCCGATTCGATAAAAAACATGGCCGCCAGTGCGGATCTTAGTTTTAACATTGGACACTATGGGAAAAACATCATTTTCAACATCTGCTCTGAAACTATTGAAGCAAATTTAACTAAACTGTCCTGAAATGATG
The DNA here is from genome assembly GCA_002080025.1 of Modiolus philippinarum. NCBI lineage: Eukaryota > Metazoa > Mollusca > Bivalvia > Mytilida > Modiolidae > Modiolus > Modiolus philippinarum. The sequence continues at coordinate 104,574 of MJUU01061497.1, forward strand.
TATGCAAGGTCCTTTACAACGATTGCATATTTCATTCGGATTTGGCAAAAAACATGGCTGCCAGCACAAACGTAGTTTAACATTGACCCTATGGGAAATTCACATTTTCATCTTCTCCCCTGAAATCACTGAAGCAAATTCAACCAAACTTTACAGGAATGATGTTTGGAAGGTCCTTCACAAAGAATGCACATTTCGTTCTGATTTGATAAAAAACATGGCCGCCAGCACGGATCTTAGTTTTAACATTTGACCCTATGGGAAAAACATTATTTTCAACATCTGCCCTGAAACTATTGAAGCAAATTTAACTTAACTGTACTGAAATGATGAACGGAATGTCCTTTACAAAGAACACTCTTTTTATTAGGATCCGACAAAAGAAAAGGCTCCAAGCACAGAACTTCATTTTAAACGGGACCCCTATAAGAAAACATCTTTTACGTCATATGCGCTGAAACTATTAAAGCAAATTCATCCAAGCTAAGGTTGCTTTGATTGATTTTTTTTGATCTGATAAAAAAACAAGACCAGCACAGAACATATTTTAACATAGAATCCTATAGGATAAACATCAGGTTCATCCCCTGCTGCAAGCATTTTGTCAGGTGAGCGGTTCAGGCTCAGTTTCTGAGCCTCTAGTTTCAAGTTCCATCTAACTATATATAAGTTTGAAATTGACTATTATATCTTTGGTGTGATAACTGATTGGGTATGAATTGGTTTTTAATCTTAACCTAAGGCTTATCAACTTAGCTTGTAACTTTGCAAAGTTTGGGGTAGATACATGGTTAATTAAAACTGCTGTAATAGTTCTCATAAACAGAAATTGCATAATTTTGGTGAGGCATCCTATCTCTGATGTACTATTTTGATTTTTAATACACTTCTTGTCAATTCGTCAAGGAACTTGTACACAAACATTGGCAATGAAAATTAGAAGTAATAATATTTATTTATATTTCAGTGAAAGAAAGCCATCACGAAGTGATCTGATTGTTCTTGTGGCCCATAATGATGACCCAACAGGTAATTTGGTGTTGAAAATAAAAGTATTAAATATTTGTAAGAAATATGCAACAATGTTTTATTCCTTCTATTAGTGCTGTATTTTTTTAAGGTTTGTCAATAATGCCAAATTTGTACTTTAAAGAAAATATTTACTGGAGTTAACCGCTGACTTAAACATTAACCCAAGGACTTACATGTATAATGAGAAGGATATGCAACTAGTACACAATCCATTTTGCATTTTAAAATCTATGGTGGGATGTTTGATATGCATTCACTTTACAGCTAACTACTGAAAAAGTTGTATATGGATTTTAATAAAATAATGTTTTTCTTAAAGCTGAAACATTTTTACATTGTTAGAGTAAATTTTGTTTCATTGTAGCAGGCCTCTACCTTAACTTTTATTTGGATTTGTGCATAGGACGAGTAAACTTGAGCTTTACTTGTCCAATATGAATTGTTACTTGACCATACAGTGCAGAATTTCATTTTATTTTAATTTTTCACTTGTCTTGTTGGCAAGTATTTCTAAAATCTACTTGACTGATTCAAATTAAGACTGGTAGGGGAAAGTTGAACAAGCCTTAATGTGGAGCCCAGTATTGCAATTACTTTCTTCAATACACATGATTGAAATTTGTAATCAAGACGTTTTCATTGATTTTTATTTGTCACTACCGGTTTACATCATAAAAAAATGCACCTCTGCTTGCACCTAAAGGCTTTGAAAGTATTTCAAATTTATCACTAGATGCTTATCCTTTTCATTATACATCCTTGGTTAACCTAATGCAGTTAAGATTAATTTGTTTACATTAAAAGTAAATAGTCCTACTGACTGGACATCTTATGAAAAGAACTAAAGAACTATTTTTTGGGAGTACGAGCGTCAGATTTCAGAAACATTCTATATCCTTGGGTTTAATCCATTCAAAAAGTGCTAAAATTTTTTGCACATGGATCACATTTTCTTGGTCATAAGGAACTTTAAAATATATAAAATAGACTGTGTATAAAATTTAATCAACTTCCAATTATAATTTCATATATTTAAAGGCCTATAAACATCTTATGCAAATTGAAGGAAAACTCTAGAGAGATCTGTTTCTTGCCAAAATTTTGACGTCTTATATCTAAAAAATTCCGACATGGATTTTCAAAATTTTTTGCTCAAGTTGTTCCATAAGAAGTGCTCTTCAAAACAAAAGGTCAGAATTTTAATTAGGGCCCTGCCACATAGTGATGGACGCCCTTTAGTAATCACTCTGTCCGTTTTGCATGTTGGTAGATCACCTTGAGACGATGTGTCATGTACCATGATTGATGACCTTTGACCTTGAACTTTATCGTCAAGGTCAAATTATTGGTTTTATAAGGAAAAGTTGTGTCTGGGCTGTAACTTTTTCGTCCTTTGAGATAGGCTTTTGATATTTTGCATGTAGGTAGATCACCTTGATATTATGTGTCATGTACCATGATTGATGACCTTTGACCTTGAAGTTTGTCGTCAAGGTGAGATTATTGGTTTATAAGGAAAAGTCGTGTCTGGGCTATAACTTTTTAGCTCGCCGGGACGAATGTCCAGAGAGCTATTGTCATCACCCCGGCATCGGCGTCGTCGGCATCAGCAAAACTTTAGCCTGGCTTGTGGAATGGAAACCTGAAGAACTAGGATGTTGATATTTGGTATGTGACATCCTTGTGATGAGAGCTTTCTTTTGGTACCATACTTGTAGACATTTTGACCTTGACCTTGCCCTTTAGGGCAATTTTTAAAAAACTTTAACCTTGCCTCTAGAAGGTAGGCTTTTAGTGGTAGGGTGATCATATTTGGTATGTAACTTCCTTATGATGAGAGCTTTCTTATGGTACCATATTTGTAGACATTTTGACCTTGACCTTGCCCTTAGGACAATTTTTAAAAAATTTTATCCTTGCTTCTAGAAGGTAGGCTTTTAGTGGTAGGGTGTTCATATTGGGTATGTAACTTCCTTATGATGAGAGCTTTCTTCTGGTACCATACTTGTAGACATTTTGACCTTGACCTTGCCCTGAGGGCAATTTTTTGAAAACTTTAACCTTGCCTATAGAAGGTAGGCTTTTATTGGTAGGGTGTTTATATTTGGTATGTAACTTCCTTATGATGAGTGCTTTCTAGTGGTGCCAAATTTGTAGACATTTTGACCTTGACCTTGCCCCGTGGGCAATTTGTAAAAAAAACTTTAACATTGCCTCTAGAATGAATCCTTTAGAGGTAGGGTGTTTATATTTTGTATGTAACTTCCTTATGGTGAGAGCTTTCTTGTGGTACCATATTTGTAGACATTTTGACCTTGACCTTGCCCTGTGGGCAATTTTTTAAAAACTATAACTTTGCTTCAAGAATTAAGTTGTTTAGTGGTAGGGTGTTCATATTTGGTATTTGACGTTCTTTTAATTAGAGCTTTCAAATGGTACCATATTTGTAGACATTTAGACCTTGACCTTGGCCTGATCGCAATTTTTTTTAAAACTTTAACTTTGATTCTAGAATAAAGTTGTTTAATGATAGGGTGTTTATATTTGATATGTGACTTTCTTGTGAAGAAAGCTTTCTATTACTTTCAAATTTATTGTGCATAGAGGTTACTGGAATCCCCGGCGAGCTATGTTGTCTTCTGACAACTCTTGTTTATCTTTTGAGATAGGCTTTTGATATTTTGCATGTAGGTAGATCACCTTGATATTATGTGTCATGTACCATGATTGATGACCTTTGACCTTGAACTTTGTCATCAAGGTCAGATTATTGGTTTTCTAAGGAAAAGTCGTGTCCGGGCTATAACTTTTTTGTCTTTTGAGGTAGGCTTTTTGCAGTGGGTATGAAGATAGATCACTTCAAGGTTATATGTCATGAATTATGATTGGTGACCTTTGACCTTCTACATTCTGTTTATTTCTTGGAGATTATATTATTGTGTCCATACTTGTTTTGTGTCCACACTTGTACTGTGTCCACGCACACTTTAATTTGCACTTATTACAGCGGGGCCCACAGAGATGGCTGCCATCTCTCCGATGTCTAGTTCTAATTACGAAATTTCTGACACTCGTACTCCCTTAAAACACAGCTGAGTAACTGCCATTGTTACATGATGTAGGAGAAAGTTAATAGACTTCAAAGTGATTACTTCAATTACAATAAGTTAATGGATAAAGTCAGAGGTTATCCCCAGTAACAGGTATTATACACATACTGCCTGCAATTAGATTAACGTACAAAGGAAGTATATCACCCGAGACAGTAATTGAGGGTGATATGCTTAAACTTCTGAGTATGGTAAAAGAAGTGTGGTATACTCCACAGAGGGTTGGTATACTCAACAGATAGGTGGTATACCAAAATACCACCCTTACAGTTAACCAATCAAAATTAAGGAAATTTGTATGAAGTATGATATATTGAGATCAACAATGAACAAAGTATTGGTTCATGTAATATAATTCAGATGGCTCTGTCCCAAGATTATAAAACATAATTAATACAGGATACTTGATACATTTAATGACATCATGGTATAAGTGATTATAAACTATGGAAGCTACAATCACGATGAAATAAAAGGGACAACAGGAAACACCTGCAATGGCTGAAAATTATAATTACATGCCATAATCTGCTAGGGAACTATATAGGAAAAACACAAATTAGACAAAAGACAAACGTAAATTACAATAGGAACTCGGGACAGCTGGACTTAGTACCAGCACTAGCAAAAGCCAGCATTAGGGTTAAACCGGTTTATGGGTACCCGAACCTCCCCTTTATCCCATTTCCCTATAGTTTAAAAAACATACGAATAAAGCCCAATACAGGTAGACTACTAACTCCATGACCTCAATCTAGAAAGGAGAGAATATAACAATACATAATTTGAAAAGATTGGTCAAGGGGTCCTTGCTGCTAATCTGTCGGCTAGCTAAAGGAGCCTAGTCTGCTGGTAAAACACTGTCGCACTATGGAAGAAATATCAAACTCAAAACTTCCCTCAGGATTTGGTCAAGAATCATCATATATTTCAGTAGACATCTGCAGTATCAGTGAGAGGCCAGTATGTATGTAAAATTTTCCTATGAGCATTTTTTGCTGTTTGCTCAAAATAAACACACCTTTGACTTCTTCTTTACAGTGTGCACTTGAAGAAGTAAAGTTAATCAGGGTTGAATTTTCTTGTAAGAAATGTGAATCAACAGCTAGGCACTTATTCAAACAACATAACGAAGTACTGAAAATGATATCATTTTTGTCTCGCCCACGACGAAAGTCGCGGAAAGCGAGACATAGGCGTGCAAAGTATGACGGCGACGGCGTTAACTTTTACTATATACAGGATATTTTGAAAACCCTTTGATGTAGGACCATCATATTTGGTCCAGTGGAAGTACTAATCAAGAGCTACCTGACGGACATAAAGTCATGTGACCTTGACCTCTATTTCACGGTCCAGTGACCATGTTAAGTTTCTCTGATTAGATCCATATCTCAATAACTGTAAGTGGTAGGTCAATGATATTTGGTAGATAGGTTGGTCTTGAGTAGTACATGTCAGTCTTGCATACGACTTTTGTCCTTGACCTCAATTTCACAGTCTAGTGACCACATTAAGTTTCTGTGATTAGATCCATATCTCAATAAATGTAAGTGGTAGGTCAATGATATTTGGTATATAGGTTGGTCTTAAGTAGTACATGTCAGTCTGGCATATGACTTTTGTCCTTAACCTCAATTTCGTGGTCTAGTGACCATGTTAAGTTTCTCTTGATTAGATCCATATCTCAATAACTGTAAGTGGTAGGTCAATAATATTTGGTATGTAGGTTGTTCTTGAGTAGTACATGTCAGTCTCGCACATGGCTTCTGTCTGTGACCTCAATTTCACGGTCCAATGAACATGTTAAGTTTTTATGCTTAGTTTAGTTTCTCAGTAACTATAAGTGATAGGTCAATGATATTTGGTATATAGGTTGGTCTTAGGTAGTACATGACAGTCTGCTATATGGCTTTTGTCCAATATCACAGTCTAGTGAGCATGTTAAGATTTTTTGTGATTAGGTCATTTTCTCAGTAACTATAAGTGATAGGTCAATGATATTTGGTATATAGGTTGGTCTTGGGTAGTACATGACAGTCTGCTTTATGGCTTTTGTCTGTGACCTCATTTTCACGGTTCAGTGAGCATGTTGAGTTTTCAAGTATCTATTAATGTATGGTCAATAATATTTGGTATGTGGGTTTGTCTTAGATGGAACATGACATCCTGCTATTGGCTTTAGCCCTTGACCTCATTTTCACGGTCTANTGAACATGTTTGGTTCTCCAGTATCTCTATCAGTGGTAGGTCACTGATATTTGGCATTTTGGTTTTTGCTTATATATAACAGTTTGCTATATTGCTTTTGTCAGCCAACTTGTTAAGTTTTCTGAAATAGTCAGTCAGAGTTTTCACATCTGTTTGGTGACCAAGTAGGGACGGGCGAGACATCAATTTGGGTCCACACTTGTTTGGATATTCATGATGGAGTTACCTTTGATTTTTATGTGGGACTGTGGTCATAGTTTAAAAAAAGGCAGGATGGTACCGTACCATATGGTTGAAAAATCCAAGATTATCATACCTGAAAAAAAAGGCAGAATGTAACTTCCGTAAGAAAATAATTAGATTATACCATTAGTGGTAAAAAGAAATCAATGACAGACTTAGAACAAAAATATAAAGCCAGAACAGAAGAAAAAATATCCCAACACATCCCCTATCCCCCTAAAAAAATCAACAGGTTGTTCCCTTAACTATTATTTGCAGATGGATTAGCCAGCCTTTTTTTAAAGCTCATACTTGTAGAATAATTCTTGATGTACTAAAGGAAAATCCATAGCATCTCTGTGCAGGAAGGCATAAATTATCATTGTATTTATCTTCAGATCAGATGTTTGTGTTTTTTCCTGAAGAACCAAAAGTTGGTATAAAGACAATAAAGACTTATGTGAATCGTATGCAGGAAGAAAACATATTCAGAGCTATAATTGTCGTACAGATCGGAATGACTCCATCAGCTAAACAGGTTATTAATAATGAACCAACATAAACAATGTGTCGTGAATACATGTGGTCATATGCTTAGTGTAAAACAAAATGAAATAATATGTAGTTTATATAGTGTAAATGAGAGAAAAAAAATGACTAAACATGTAGATTTTTTACATTGAAAAAAAAAATGTATCAGGTGAAATTTAAAAAAAAAAACTATCTATTGTAAATTCAAAACAAAAACCCCCAAAATGCACATACTCTGTGAAGAAAATAAAGAATTTATGTTTCAATAATGGAGCATGAAGCTATCATGAAAGTGGAGAGATATATATAAACAAAAAATGTCAGTGAGACAAGAATGGAAGAAAATGACGTAGAAAAATGGAAAATCTCTAGTAATACAACATGTACTATTAATGAGCATTATTATATAGATTGCGGTGAAAGATTGAAATTTCTCAGTGAAATAAAAGTGATAATTAACAGTGATATTATTATCCATGATTTCACTCTCAGAAGTGACACCACAATGGACGTTGTCAACGTTGATGTTAAGTACACAGTGCAGCAGATTGACATAGAAAACGTAGTCCATGCAATGAAACTTAAATTAAACAGCTTTATGTTTGAGAAGATCTTTATAATAAAAACAATAGCTAATACCAGATTCTAATTATCAAAAATATTCAGCTCATGATCGAAAAATCCTGTAATTCACTCATGCGCTGTGCGCATTCGTGAATTACTGCTTTATTCGACCATTCATTGAATATTTTGCAATAATCAGAATCTTGGATTAGTTATAGTACAACTAATATTTTAAAGCAAACACTTACAACCGTCCCTAAAAACCAACAAATAAAAAGCAAAACATTTCACATTACAGACCTTTCCAGGTTATTGAAAAAAAAGAAACAATCAAGTACATCATCAAGACTGGTATGGGACTTTAGTAAAAGTAAATAATATTATATATTATATAAAAGTAAAGAGATGAATATGCTAGATAGTGTTCAGAAAAACTTTTTATGTATCTAATAAAAAATGGAAGCAAATACATGCAAGAGATGTGTTTAAGAGAAATAAATGTAAATGACACCAATGTAAAGAACAGTAGAAAATATAAATGTAAGGTCATTCAAAACTTGTCTCTCAAGTCTTGCCTGCATCTGCCAAAAGGTGTAGTGAACAGTAGAAAATATAAATGTAAGGTCATTCAAGACTTGTCTCTCAAGTCCTGCCTGCGTCTGCCAAAAGGTGTAGTGAACAGTAGAAAATATAAATGTAAGGTCATTCAAAACTTGTCTCTCAAGTCCTGCCTGCGTCTGCCAAAAGGTGTAGTGAACAGTAGAAAATATAAGTGTAAGGTCATTCAAAACTTGTCTCTCAAGGCCATTCCTGCATCTGCCAAAAGGTGTAGTGAACAGTAGAAAATATAAATGTAAGGTCATTCAAAAAAAAACTTGTCTATCAAGTCCTGCCTGCGTCTGCCAAAAGGTGTAGTGAACAGTAGAAAATATAAATGTAAGATCATTCAAAAATTGTCTCTCAAGCCCTGCCTGTGTCTGCAAAAGGTGTAGTGAACAGTAGAAAATATAAATGTAAGGTCATCCAAAACTTGTCTCTCAAGTCCTGCCTGCATCTGCCAAAAGGTGTAGTGAACAGTAGAAAATATAAATGTAAGGTCATTCAAAAACTTGTCTCTCAAGTCCTGCCCGTGTCTGCCAAAAGGTAACTGCATCAAACTTTTTTTTTGAAATTTTAACAATTTATATTTAGTCACTAAAAACTCAAAGTCTTATTAAAAAACTGAATTATATGTTTAGATATCTTTGGAATTAAGCTCACATGTACTAGTATTAAAAAATCATTACATATTAACATCAAAACTAAATTTTGCTTACATCCAAGAAATTGTGAAAAAAAATAGGAAACAATGTAGCTTATGTAAAACATATATGCTAAGGCATGATTATCAAATCTTGTATTTATGAAAACACATAGCTGTATATGCTTTTCACTTTTTCAGTCATTAACAGATATGGCAACTAATATGGGAACTAAATATATCTTGGAACAGTTTTTAGAATCAGAATTATTGATCAACATTACAGAACACATGGTAATATATATATATATGATAAGATTTGTTTATGTTGTCTGAACTTTCTTTTGATTGTTTTTGGAAGTTCATATCTTCCACAGAGGCCAACTGAAAACAAACTTGGTCACAATTATCACTGGGTGGTCCCTTCTACAATTGTGTCTATTATATTTGTACTCTATCCAAATAAACCAGTGGGGAGGGAATCTATGGAAAATGTATTCAAAGATCTTGTGTCAGTTATATATGTATAGCATCCATAAGGCTGCCAATTAGGAACATATTTTAACACTTTACTCAGTTGGAAATGCAAAACTTTCTTTTCTTAAATCATAGGATAAAACTTAGCTCCATAGTCCTTATGAGAATCATGTCAGTTATAGCTGCCTTAACTAGGTTTTTGGGTAAAAAGGGATCCTAGGGCATTATAAAGAATTTTTAATTGGTCCAACCATAGACTTTGGAAAAAAACATTGATTTATTATTAGGAAAAAAATTACTAACAGCAGTAGGACTGTTACTGAATTTTTAACCCTAAATTTTTATACGACCACAAAAATTTTTGCGGTCGTATATTGATATGATGCTGTCATTGTCGTCGTTGTCGTCATCATTGGCGTTGTCATTGTCATCATTGTCTGTAGACACTTTTGTTTTTGGTCAATAACTTGGCTAAGTTTTGGTCATTGTGGCCCCAACTGTCTTTAAAAAGGGGGCCAAAAAGGGTTTAATTTGATATTTTCTTATATTTGATTGTAGAATTTTTATTATTTATTGGATTTTGATGGGGTTTCATTCATTGTCCTCCTGAAGAAATTTCCAATCAGCAGTATTTTAGCAGATTTCACATGGCATGTACCGTTCACGAGATAAATGGGGCCCAAAAGGGGCGAATTTCAAAAATTTTAATTTTTTTATTTTTATTCCAATTTTGATGCAGTTTTTAGCTCATCTGGCTATGCCAGGGTGAGCTTTTGCCATCACTTGGGATCCATCGTCCGTCCGTCGTCCGTCTGGCGTAAACTTTTCATTCAAAGATCTTCTCCTCTGAAACCACTGGGCCAATTGGAACCAAATTTGGTCACAATAGTCCTTGGGTGGTCCCCTTTAAATAAGGTATCCGGCAGTTCCGTACCTCATCCAAAATGGCCGCCAGAGGGGAACATAGTTTTAACATTGGACCCTATGGGTGAACACATTCAAAGATCTTCTTCTCAGAAACTACCAGTCCAATTATAACCAAACTTAGTCACAATGGTCCTTAGATGGTCCCTTCCAAAAAAGGTATCCGACAGGTCCATACCTAATCCAAGATGGCCGCCAGCAGGGAACATAGTTTTAACATTGGACCCTATGGAAAAGACATTCAAAGATGGCCGCCAGCGGGTAACATAGTTTTAACATTGGACCCTATGGAAACATAGTTTTAACATTGGACCCTATGGAAAAGACATTCAAAGATCTTCTTCTCAGAAACTACCAGTCCCCCTCTTATAAGGCCACCTTATTTGCAGCATAAAGTTGGCCTTATAAGAGGGGTGGCCTTTGGTGAGGGGATTGAAATTGTACAGTGTATGTAAGGCAAGCCTACATTGTGTTAACTTTTCAGTTTACTAGTAATATGTTTCACAGGAGTGAATAATTATTCTTCATTGTTACATATAGAATTGCATTATATATATTTTCCTTGTCCACGATTGATTTTTTTGCTATCTATATTTTATTTATCTCATTTTCTTAATTATTTTAAGTAAATGTAAAATCATCAACACAGATTATGTATTTGTAAATTGGTTATTAACATTATCTGTATTTTCAAATTTATCTAAATGCTAATTAAAATCACATACTGCACTTTAGTTTTACAAAGCCCTTAATTAGTTCTGTTTATTCATTGTTTTTTTGTTTATATATACCTGTTCTATAAATATAACATAAATTTGATTAATTCTTGAAAATTAAAATGATTCACACAATGTCATTAAATTATACTATGAGTTTCCTTTGTTGATTCTCTTAATTGAGTGACAGGTAACCTGTGATGTGCTTGTAATGTTAATTAACATTTAATTGTTAAAACAACACACAAGCTGAGATGTCAAAAATGAACAGATCATCTGTTTGGATTATCTCCCTTACGCCATTATCTCCCTTACCGGAAGCACTTCCTGTTCATTTGTTTACATGATGTGGCCTTTGAAAAGGGGGAATTGGGACCATTTAGGGACAGATTATGTGGCCGCTGGTCGCGTCAGAGGGGTGGCCGTCGGCGAGGGGTCAATTTGCACTGAAAACAGTTAATGCATGAGGTTTCTGGTCTTAAGAAAGGGGTGGCCTTTGGCGAGGGGGGCCTCTCAAGAGGGGGACTACTGTATTTCTAAAAATGGTGCTTCAAATACAACCTTCATGTGATTACACTAGTGTCATGATTTTATGTCTTCTGAAATGGTTCTTTAAGCCAAAGACTTCCACTTCCAGAGACTTGATAATTACTGAAATGTTACTGTTGATTTCTATTATCATGAACATTTATTCCTAAATAAACCCCATTGTTAGATCTCTGCTTAACCCATTAAATGAAATCGTATAGTAATCCTACCTAAACTGTCTTTTGTTACAATTGCTGGACCAAGGGGACAGAATCCATCCATGGCTTTCCCAATTACCCATTGTCCACCATTCTTGCCTGGTTTAAGTTGCCAATCTCTAGCACTGACATCATGAGCAACAGTATAACCAAAGATATAATCCATTGCTCCAGATTCCTGAAATATACAGTGGAACCCGTTTAAATCAACAAACCACAGACATAGGTCATATGGCAGCCTGTCAGGTACTACCCAAGAACAACCCATAAATCAAATATCATTGACATAACACTAATAGATGCTGGAAAACTTACCATGCTCATTGGACCCTTCATGAGACCAACAAACATACAAAATATCATTGACGTACCATAAATAGTTACCGAGAAACTGATCTATTCAGAAAAATTTGACATGATCACTAGACCATGAANTCTCCATCACTCACTTTTAGATAATCCAAAAGGCCACTTGATCCTAAATTATGTTGCTTGATGACTTACATCCAATGAGGGATGAACATTTAAAGTGGACCATACAAGGACAATTGTTACAAGTTTGTTTCTAACTGGTCTTATGATTTATGAAAAGATCTTTTAATGCATTTCCAAGATTTGACAATAGTATTTTCCTAGATATAAATAAGACCAAGGCTAGCTGGTTTATAATTTACCAAGATTTAAATGAGAATATGGCTTCACACTTGTGTATGAGCTGTTTATAATTTACCTAGATATAAATAAGACCAATGCTTCACACTTGTGTCAAGCTATTTATAATTTACCTACCTACATGTAGATATAAATGAGACTAATGCTTCACATTTGTGTACTGTCTGGTTTACTATTTACCTATTCTACGAAAGGATATGGGGTAAATGGACATGAGGTATGACCAAAGCTCATTGTTGAAGGCCTCATGGTGACTTCAAGATGAAGAACAACAATAAAAGCATTGTTCCTTTGCTTGTTTTTACCATGTATTTGTAGAGACTTTGTCTCATGTACATTTACTCCATATCCTTTCATTCACCATGAGACCATAACACATCTCCAACTGCAATAATAGGGTCTGTAAGTCTCGTCATGTGACTCACGAGAATCCACGATAAACAGGCAATTCGAAAACGTTACCCCCCAAAACATGACATCAGAGGATTGTGACGTTCAAATTTTTGTTTGAAACGTCATATATCTTTGTTTAAAATGTAACTTCCGGGTACAATTTTTGATTCCGGAAGTACCAAAATTATACGAGACTTACAGACCCTGTTTTAATGAGCTGTATGGCTTACCTAAACAATACCAAGGCTCCACACTAGTACTTGTACACTAGTTGGTTTATTATTTACCTAGATATAAATGAGACCAAGACTGCAAACTTTTGTACTAGCTGGTAAACTATTTACCTAGATATAAATGAGACCAATGCTTCACACTTATGTACTAGCTGGTAAACTATTTACCTAGATATAAATGAGACCAAGACTGCACACTTATGTACTAGCTGGTAAACTATTTACCTAGATATAAATGAGACCAATGCTTCACACTTATGTACTAGCTGGTTTGTGTTACTGTCTTGCTTTGTCACACCATTAACTTTACATCGTAATCCGATGTTGTGTGGATCTAAAAAATACAATAGAATCTTTGATACTGGATGTAACCATTAAAAAAGAAAGAAAATAATATCTGCATGCATTTAGTCCCTGAAAATTATGTATTGTTATACACTTAATCTAAGGGATCAATGATGCCACATACTTTGTTGTAGAGATATTGAAATTCATACTTGGTCATAAATTAAGCTAATAATTTGAAAACAGATAAAAATAAACCAATATGGCTTATTAAAAATAAAAGAAAATATTTCCATGGGACAAAGTTGACCCCGCCGTACAGATATATCAGCAAACAGGAAGTAGATGTTTGACAGACTTGAAAAGGGGAGACACGGTAAACTCATCATACCAAAGCATCAGATCAAATATCAAATCATTCCTGCATACACAAGCTGAGTAATCTTTGACAAAAATTTCGGACGTACGTATGGACGGATGTACGGACGGACAAGGGTAAAACTTAATGCCTAACGGCAGGGGCATAATTAATTAGTAGATTCTCATCCAAACATGCCCTACCAAAGCTGATACAACCCATTTATTCATTTTTCCAAAACTATGATTTTTTTTTTTTAATTCCTGATTTTTAAATCCCTGAATCAAGTTGTATTCAGAACATTCCTAGACAGATGTTTCCATTTCAGAGTAGATGTCCAACAGGGCTTGAATTTTGTCAAATTTGAACAGATTTAAGGTGTCTCTGTTGTATCATTCCGCCCTTGTTTATCCAATACATTTGTATTTGCTCATTTTGATTACACACATTTAGATAGATAACAAAATGTTCATGAAATGCAAAAGGTCCCAAAGTATGGAATTTTTGTTTCTTTCAGTATTTCAACATTTCACTGAAAAAATGACACACTAAAAATTATGGGCTGTAAATCTGGTGTCTGGATTTAAAGGGAACTAGAAATTATGCAAGGGAGGTAATTTGAATACATCACTAGTGAAATTCATATTTAGGATTTTATTTCCCTTATCTTAACAGTGACCTCTAATTTTTATTTTTATTTTTTCAAAATTAAACAATATTTCAAGAAACATGCAAAGTATGAATAAAATCTATAATTGATTTTCAAAGTGTATTCCCTCATATAGTCATTTTCCTTATCATTTCTATGTAAAATCCTTAAATTTTCAATTTACGGTTTTGTTGCCTAAATGAATGGTAAATTTTATTTTATATTTCTAAATATAAAACAATTACATTTCAACACAGAATTTTAACATTTAACGAAAATTCTATTTAGGAAATAAATACCCTGCAAACACCTTAAAGGTGAAACAAGAAAAACATTTAAAAGCCTCCTCCATCACCATATTTTTATATAGGTTTGATGGCATTCTTCTAATTAAATATACTTGTCATAACCATATTTATACTACAGTAGTCCCCCTCTTATAAGGCCACCTTATTTGCAGCATAAAGTTGGCCTTATAAGAGGGGTGGCCTTTGGTGAGGGGATTGAAATTGTACATTGTATGTAAGGCAAGCCTACATTGTGTTAACTTTTCAGTTTACTAGTAATATGTTTCACAGGAGTGAATAATTATTCTTCATTGTTACATATAGAATTGCATTATATATATTTTCCTTGTCCACGATTGATTTTTTTGTTATCTATATTTTATTTATCTCATTTTCTTAATTATTTTAAGTAAATGTAAAATCATCAACACAGATTATGTATTTGTAAATTGGTTATTAACATTATCTGTATTTTCAAATTTATCTAAATGCTAATTAAAATCACATACTGCACTTTAGTTTTACAAAGCCCTTAATTAGTTCTGTTTATTCATTGTTTTTGTTTATATATACCTGTTCTATAAATATAACATAAATTTGATTAATTCTTGAAAATTAAAATGATTCACACAATGTCATTAAATTATACTATGAGTTTCCTTTGTTAATTCCCTTAATTAAGTGACAGGTAACCTGTGATGTGCTTGTAATGTTAATTAACATTTAATTGTTAAAACAACACACAAGCTGAGATGTCAAAAATGAACAGATCATCTGTTTGGATTATCTCCCTTACGCTATTATCTCCCT
>MJUU01061497.1:142054-153514 GCA_002080025.1 Modiolus philippinarum
TTTTTTTTTCAAAGAGATAATTTAAAGCATAGATATTGTGAAATCGAACTGTTGGAGAGGCACACTTTTTTCATTGTAATCTTCTTGAAGAGTTGTTTTCAAGTTGTTGTAATGAAATTTCTCTAATGCTTATGATTTTTGTGTAAAATGTCAAATGGGCTTAAAAGGGTGAATTTTATATTTGTCTGATTTTGACAGAGTATTTTCAGTGGAACCCTTGTGAAAAGTTCTTTCTTGAAGATTATATCATTGTGTCCATAGTTGTATTGTGTCCACACTTGTACTGTGTCCACACCTGTATTGTGTCCACACCAACTGAAATTTGCACTTACAATATAGATTCTGGGTTCAATGAGTGGGGGGTATATTTGGCTGCCATTTGGCGACAGTTCTTGTTGGATTTGTACTTAGATTTGTTTTGCTCTAAACAAATTCACCCCAATGAGTACTACCAGCTTACATTCAATTAGTGATCTTGGTTTACATTACAGAGTGCATTTAATTCTGCTCAATTAATTTTATTACCATAGAAGTTGTTTAAGTAGTTCTGCTTCATTCAAAGACAATTCTTACAAATTTCAATTGGTGCCTGATTTACTTTTCTTGTTTAATCAGACCAAGTTTAGAATATGCATGGGCTCAGAGATGAAAATATACCTGGATTAATTTAGGCCCCATTGAAATTGGAAATAATTAAAAAAATGTTTTGGTTTCATGTAATGCAGCATTACTATTTAACTTTATTGAACATTGAAATGATGAAATTAAGGATTTTTATATTTGAAATCAGCACTGTTAAAGTGGATATAAGACATTGACCTATTAGATCATGCCTAAATTTGAAAGAAAACATGTACCTAATTCATAATAATAAAAACTTCTTGTAAAAATTTTGGTCATCGACCTCATGACAAATTTCAATTAATTTCAGGAAGGCATGCTACTTTAATAGGTTGTACCTTTGTCTATAAAAAAAATAAATCTGATATTGTGAAACTAAATTCTATTTAAGACAGAAGCAAAGTTATCTTTTTAAGATCCAGTCTCTTTGAAAGAAGACCATAATGATAGATATATTTTCTTCAGTCTTGACTTTTCATGGATATTTTCGATACATTTGTCTTATTTGTTGTACCAGTATTTGTATAGTTTCTTTCATATGTATTAATATTAATATATCAGTTATTTATTTGCTTGACCTTCATTGTTTTCTGAGTATTATTGTATGACACAGGAAACAGTGTTAATTGTTGGTTTGTGGTCATAATTTATCATATAATTCATAATATTGTTTATATGTGCGAGTTGTAGATACTGTCTAATGATATTGAATAATACAACTTTTTATTAAGAATTAGCCTAATTTTCAGTTGTTGCTTAGGGAAGATAATTTTATTATTACATGTATTTGGCTGATAATATCTTCTCTAAATTTTAGATATAGCTGATTAATAATCTAAACTGACACTTTTTGGCAAAAAAAAGCCCACTCCATTTCATTGAAAATATGTTATTTTTCATCCAATTTTTATAGGAGTTTTTGGTGTTCGTACTGAACACCTTAGCTATTGGTTCAGCTTGAATTGGATAAAAATAGGTTACATGCAAGGCGGGAAACTTTAAAAAGTTTAAAACAGGTTAAAAGTCTACTTATAAAATTGTGAATAATGCAGTAAATTACTGAATAATTTGGTAGAATGTTACATACTATTGTTCTGAAATGGTAAAAATGTTTGAACATAGTTTAAAGAGGGAATCAGGGTGCTAAAAGGCTTTAAAGTAATCGTGGATTGAAACTAAAAAGGAGATGTTGAATAGGCTTGAATATACATTTCGAGACGTTTATAATACACCCAAATCAATTTTGAATTACTACATCGCTAATATTAAACTAATTAAATTTCTTGTATTGAGAAGTTAAATGATTATCGAGTACATTTCTTCAATTGTAGAAACAAAAATGAAAATATTTGTTTCACGCGTAGGAATATAAAAAATGATAAAATATAAGGATAATCTCTAAAGATGTCAAAATGGTTTCATTATGAAACTTGTGGCACATTTTTAAAATTTTTATGATATTTTGATACGTTAACTGCCTGATCTTCATGCAGCCATTTCTGTATGAACCAGAATACAATATTCCACGTGTGTAAATATTCAGTAAATCTCAATCAGCCACTAGAGGGTGCAGAATGTTGTTTGTTTACATTTTCGATATGTTTTGATTTGAGACAAATGGTACACTTACTAATATCTAGATGTAACTAGTATGTCTCTGCTGTGATTCCGGCGTAATCAGAAATGGGAGATGTTGGACTGTGTGAAGGATTCTCGATTATTTGATTGCTCCCTGGAAATGCCAAATTTGCACTAGATGCGCATGTACGTTAATTTGCATGTGAATATAAATAAACATGATGCATGTAGGTAGTTTCATTTTCTCTTATCGGCTTATTTTACTTGTCTGAACTTTATGATAATTATTAACTTTGTCAATCCATGTTCAAAATTTGTCTTGCATAATCGTTCATGTTCACGAGGGGGAAATTGCATGCATTTTAAAAGGAACGTAAATAGTGGCTGTTTCTGTCTGAAACATTTGGATATCCTCAGCATGGAAATATTTAGGTGTATCAATATTCCACATTTGCTTAGAATAAAAAAGGTTAATAATTCATATCCCTAAAACAATGGTCATAATTTAGGAAGTTGTCATACTCATTTTGCTCAAAATGATATCATATTTTGACTGCACAGTGGTATGGCTAAGTTTGAAATTAGAAGTGGAAGTTGGACATAGAAATGAGGTGAATTATTTAACTAAAACACATACGAACACCTTCAGCTCTGAAGGAGCTTTGATTCTTTAGATTCCTATTAACATGAGGTTTCAGCTATAGATCTATATTGACTTTGTGTAGCTTTTACTATTTATAAGTTGTTTGGAGCCAAATGTCCTGAAATTTGACATTACAAATTTATGTTATAGAAGAGATTGATTTCTTATGAGTTTGCTCTCAGAAGTTTAAGAATACATATTTTATTTATCCTATGATCTGTATATTAGTGAACAATGTCCAAAACCTTACCATATCCATAGTCATTGGGTCAACACTTGTCCAAATGTACATTTGTTATCCCCTCGCCCAACGAAGTTGGGGAGGGGATATAGCGTTTGACCCGTTCGTCCCTCCCTTCAAACTTAAGACCATATATCTTTTGAATAACAAGTTGTAGATGGACAATATTTTGTCCATGGATGCATCTTGAAGATTACTTGAGGTCGATGTATAGAATAGGTGGATTTGACCTTCATTTCATGCATGAGTGACTCAGATTAAAGTTTTTGTAAGAGTTCAGATCTGGGATGTTACAACTTGTAGAGGAATAATATTTTGTATGTAGATGCGTCTTGGAAAGTTACGAAGCTCCAAATAAAAATTAGGTCACTTTGACCTACATTTCATGCATGAGTGACTTAGGTTAAAGTTTTTGTAAGAGTCCAGATCTGGGATACTACAACTCATAGAGGAATAATATTTTGTATATAGAGGTGTCTTGTAAAGTTAGGAAGCTCCAGATGAAAATTGAGTCACTTTGAGCTAAATTTCATGCATAAGTGACTTAGGTTAAAGTTTGTGTTATAGCTTGGATTTTAGATACTACAACTCGTAGAAGAATAACATTTTCTATGTAGATACATCTTGTAAAGTTACAAAGCTCCAGATAAAAATTTGGTCAGTTTGAACTACATTTCGTGCATGAGTGACTTAGGATAAATTTTGTGTTACAGTCTAGATTTTAGATACTACAACTTTCATCAGTAGATGCATATGCTGTAGGTATGAGGCTCCGGATTGAAATTGAAATAAGGTCACTACATTTCTTGCATGACTGGCTCAGATTTAAGTAACAAGCCAGATCTTGAATGGTACAACTTCCTTGAGTGCTTATAATACTAGACAAACATTCAATAAACGGGCGAGGGGATTAGCTGTCGTTTCCGACTGCCCCTTCTCTTGTTCCTTTTGCTTTGGTCCTTAATCATGCTGCTTTTTGTCCAACCCTTAATTGCATTGTAATTCCAATCGTTATTGCAATGTCCAATTTTGTTGGTCAATGTCCTGAACAACAAAGATGTTATTTCTCAATAATTCTTCCTGCCCATTAATACGCTCTGAGGTAAGAAAGTGCAGTATATAGTGGTGTCAAATTCAGTAAAAACATTGTTTTAAGATCAAAGGATTGGAAGTATAAGAAATCAAAGTAATTTTTGAGGAGTATATTGGTATGTTAAGGGCGACATTTCTCTCACAAAAGTCCTTCTGACTTTTTAGCTCTCCTGGCTAATGCCAGGGTGAGCTTTCGCCATCACTTTGCGTCCGTGGTCCGTCTGTCCATCGTCCGTCCGTCCAACCGTCAGTCCAGCATAAACTTTTCATTCAAAGATCTTCTCCTCTGAAACTACTTGGCCAATTGGAACCAAACTTGGCCACAATAGTCCTTGGGTGGTCCCGTACAAAAAAGATGTTTTTCAGGTCAGTGCGATATCCAAGATGGCCGCCAGCGGGGAACATATTTTTAACATTGGACCCTATGGGAAAACACAATCAAAGATCTTCTCTGAAACTACTGATTCAATTGACACCAAACTTGGCCATAATAGTCCTTTGGTGGTCCCTTACAAAAAGGGCGTTTTTCAGGTCTGCACGATATCCAAGATGGCCGTCAGCGGGAAACATAGTTTTAACATTGGACCCTATGGGAAAACACATTCAAAGATTTTCTTCTCTGCAACTACTGAGCCAATTGGCACCAAACTTGGCCACAATAGTCCTTGGGTGGTCCCTTACAAAAAAGGTGTTTTTCAGGTCTGCGCAATATCCAAGATGGCCGCCAGTGGGAAACATAGTTTTAAGATTGGACCCTATAGGAAAACACATTCAAAGATCTTCTCTGCAACTACTGAGCCAATTGGCACCAAACTTGGCTACAATAGTCCATTGGTGGTCGTATACAAAAAAGGTGTTTTTCAGGTCCGCGCGATATCCAAGATGGCCGCCATCGCGAAACATAGTTTTAACATTGGACGCTATGGGAAAACACATTCAAAGATCTTCTTCTCTGAAACTACTGAGCCAATTGGCACCAAACTTGGCCACTATAGTCCTTTTGTGGTCCCTTACAAAAAAGGTGTTTTTCAGGTCCATGCGATATCCAAGATGGCCTCCAGCGGGAAACATAGTTTTAACATTGGACTTTATGGGAAAACAAATTCAAAGACCTTCTTATCTGAAACTATTAAGCCAATTGGCACCAAACTTGGTCACAATAGTCCTTGGGTGCTCCCTTACAAAAATAGTGTTTTTTTGGTTCACGCTATATCCAAGATGGTCGTCAGCTGGGAACATAGTTTAACATTGGACGCTATTGGAAAACACATTCAAAGATCTTCTTCTCTGAAACTACTGAGCCAATTGGCACCAAACTTGGCCACAATAGTCCTTTGGTCCCTTACAAAAATGGTGTTTTTCAGGTCCGCGCAATATCCAAGATGGCCGCCAGCGGGAAACATAGTTTTAACATTTGACCCTATGGGAAAACACATTCAAAGATCTTCTTCTCTGCAACTACTGAGCCAATTGGCACTAAGCTTGGCCACAATAGTGCTTTGGTGGTCCCTTACCAAAAAGGTGTTTTTCAGGTCCGCGCAATATCCAAGATGGCCGCCAGCGGGAAACATAGTTTTAACATTGGACTTTATGGGAAAACACATTCAAAGATCTTCTCTGAAACTACTGAGCCATATGGCACCAAACTTGGCTACAATAGTCCATTGGTGGTCGCTTACAAAAAAGGTGTTTTTCAGGTTCGCGCGATATCCAAGATGGCCGCCAGCGGGAATCATAGTTTTAACATTGGACGCTATGGGAAAACACAATCAAAGATCTTCTCTGAAACTACTGAGCCAATTGGCACCAAACTTGGCCACAATAGTCCTTTTGTGGTCCCTTACAAAAAAGATGTTTTTCAGGTCCATGCGATATCCAACATGGCCGCCAGCGGGAAACATAGTTTTAACATTGGACCCTATGGGAAAACACATTCAAAGATCTTCTTATCTGAAACTATTAAGCCAATTGGCGCCAAACTTGGTCACAATAGTCCTTGGGTGCTCCCTTACAAAAAAAAGTGTTTTTTGGGTTCACGCTATATCCAAGATGGTCGTCAGCTG
Organism: Modiolus philippinarum; assembly: GCA_002080025.1. Lineage (NCBI taxonomy): Eukaryota > Metazoa > Mollusca > Bivalvia > Mytilida > Modiolidae > Modiolus > Modiolus philippinarum. Next base: position 148,293 of record MJUU01061497.1, read on the forward strand.
GGAACATAGTTTAACATTGGACCCTTTGGAAAATACATTCAAAGATCTTCTTTTCAGAAACTACTAGTCCCATTAAAACTAAACTAAGCCACAATGGTCCTTAGATGGTCCCATCCAAAAAAAAATGTATCTGGCAGGTATGTACCTCATCCAAGATGGCCGCCAGCAGGAACATAGTTTTAACATTGTACCCTATGGAAAAGACATTCAAAGATCTTCTTCTCAGAAACTACTAGTTCAATTATAACCAAACTAAGCCACAATGGTCCTTAGGTGGTCCCATCCAAAAAAGTATCTGGTAGGTCCGTAACTCATCCAAGATGGCCACCATCTGGAACATAGTTTTTACATTGGCCCTATTGATTTTAAGGGAAACCTCTGCCCAAATTTTTGAATTTTTATTTGAAATGTGGTCTGAATGTTTTAATTTCAGCAATATGTATTACTTTGATTATAAGGGGAACCCCTGCCCAAATGTTTTTTGAATGGTGTTCTGTTATGGGTTGTAATGGATGGTGGATCTTTTGTTTGCCATGGAAACCAAATAAGAATACTGTAATTTTAGAAAAAAAAGTATTCTGCTAAATTTTTTGTTTTGTTTTTCCTATTAGAAATGCCTTTTATCTATTTCAGCCATGGTCCAGGTGAGTGATACAGGCTCTTGAGAGCCTCTTGTTTTAGTTTGTTAGTGAATTGGATGTGTTTACACATCCATGAACTCATCCAAAATTACATTATTACTAAAATAATTAAAGTATATATAAATAACTGTGTTGAATACCAATAATAATGTCACAAGTGGAAACCAATGCAGAAGGATTAAACCAGTTGCAGAAGAGTTAAATCCAATGTGTTGGTCAACAAGAGTGATATTTTATAGATATTCATCACCTATTATCTATTAGTGAAGGTTTCTATTGTACAGTTTTTTTTAATCAAGATCCGAAATTTTAGATGTGGATTATTTTTTTTTTTCATTACAATGCATCTGTTGTTTACTTGACAACTTTTTGTCCAATACACAATAATGTGATCTGTATTTCAGGTGGTGAAAATTATCAGAAATTCAGAAACAGCAGGAAGATACGTCAGTTACAGACTTGTTGTATGAAGAGTAAATCAAAGTAGAAAATGTCAGTTTGATTCCTGTAAAACCAACTACAGAAAGACCCTACAGATATATTGTAAAACGTTAGGTGAATTCAGGATTAACAGAAAGAATAAGACTGTCAATAAGAATTGTACAGAAACTATTTTAGGTGTCAACCGTACTACAAGTGCTGGTTATTTCACTGTGTTAAAAGCAAGCAACTGTGAAACAAGTAATAGAAATTTTGTATTGCTAAATATGTTCTTTTGTATTACAGAACAAATAAGAATTTGTTAAACTGATCTCAGTATAATGTTAGTAATGGACTAATTGTTTACATCATTTCAAACTATATGGTTTTGATTTGGTATACTTGATTTGCTCTACTTTTTTTCATTATAAGAACTGTACATGTATCAGCTATTAATGCAATTTATTCTTCAATATAATATAATCCACAAATGCAGAATAATGTAAAGTATCAGTAGATGTCTGGTCACATGATTAATGCTTATTTACTGTATTTTTGTGTTGCCTGTGTTCACACTTGGCGACATTTAGGGATCACTATCTGTTGTCTTTGTGTCTGCGTCACAAAAAATTTGTCACATTTTTTTAGGAACCATGTATCCGAACCTTCTGCAATTTGGCATGAAGTATCAGTATGGGGATCTATACCATATAATAAAGAGTTTTGGATCTCGTGCATGCCCACTTCCTGTTACAGAACTTGAATATATTTTGCCAATCAGTATCACAAAACATTTATGTCACATTTTTCTCAGGAACCACATATCCCAGCCTTCTGCAATTTAATATGGAGTATCAGTTTGGGGATCTTTACCATATAAGAGTTTGGATCTCTCACATGCCCACTTCCTGTTTGACGGAACTTAGAATATATTTTGCCGATCAGCATCACAAAACATTTCTGTCACATTTTTCTCAGGAACCACATATCCCAGACTTCTGCAATTTAGCAGGGAGTATTAGTATGGGGACAAATCATGTAACAGAATTAGGGATCTCTGGCATGCCCTCTTCCTGTTTGAAAGAACTTAGAATATTTTTCACATCTTGACAATTTCTGTCATGTTTTTCTCAGGAACCACATATTCCTGCCTTCTGCAATTTGGCATGGAGTTTCAGTATTGGGACTACTGTGTAAGAGAGGTTTGGATCTCTTGCATGACCAATTTTTGTTGGACAGAACATAGAATAGTTTTTGTGTTATTTTGCAAGCAACACATGTCTTCCCTGGAAGAATTACTACATATGTACTACGTTTCTCTGTTAGTCAGTCTCGATTGAAAAATGTCTTGAATCAAGTCATATGTTATATCATATGAGGTTCACTACATCTTTGTTGGAATGCATTTGAAGCAATTAAAGTAGTCATTAACTAACTGTCACACATATTTTTTTATGCAATGTCATATCCAAAAGAAAGCCATTTCATTAGGAAATGAATTAGAAGAAAGTGCATTTTTGTTTCTTTTAAACTATAATGATGTGATAGTTCTGTGAATTGAATTGAGACATCATTGAATTGTAGATAGTTTGAGTTGGAAATACTTACCAGCCCTCATGCTGGTGGCAGTGTAATTTTAAGCAGAGCTGGCTGATAATTTCAGAAATTTATATAGAAATGAATCAAAGAATTGGCTGTTCCAGGAACTAAAGAATTATGGGTAGAGCATACACTAAAATATTTTAATTGGTAAAGGACGTAAATAACGTAACGTTATTGGATGAATATCGATTGTTCGTACACAAAATTTTGAAATACAATCACTGTAGCCATAACTCCCACATTTCTGAAATGGTGAATTGTCTAATGCCTTAATAAAATAACACTATATGGGCATGGTCTGAATACTGATTAAAAATTGGACAAATTGTAAATGTCACAAGTGACCTCTCTTTCTGTAGAAGAATTCAGCTTGAAAACAATCTGTTTGCATTGAGAATGAAGGACCACTGCTAATAGGTAAACTGTCCCTGTTTTTTTATGCCCCTGCAACAAAAAGTGGGGGCATATGGTTTTACCCTTGTCTGTCTGTGTGTTCATCTGTTTTTCTGTCTGTACAAATAAAAACACAACTCTTGATGTTATGCAGAAACTGTGCTAGCAAATTTCCAAAATTTCAAAGGAACGTAACTAACAATGAGTAGATGTACTCACACACATCATGGAATTTTCAAAATGGCCACTGTTGCCATGGAAACTGAAAAAAAGGCAGGTAAATTAAATGTGCCTCAAAATTGCATGAAACTTTAAAGGTTGACTACCAACCTTAGCAATGGTTTAAGAGCTCACCACATGAAGATATAGTTGCTAATCGAAAATTTTAAAGGGAGATAATTTGACATTTTATATTTTCTGGAAAAAGGGTGGGGGGACATATCATCCTGTCCATACTTGTACTGTGTCCACACACACTTAAATTTGCACTTGCCATATTGATTCAGTGGATGCCATTCAGCGACAGCTATTGTTTGTTTTTTTTTTGTAGTTGTGATGTAGTGTGATAATTGGGACCATGTCTCCCTAGTCAGTATTCAATGCTTTTTTGAAAAGAAGAAAAACATGTTTCCTGATGTGACTTAGCATTTCACATTGGAAGTCATAACAAATCAAGAAGTGTCATAGCATTGCAGATGTCAATACATTGTTTACTACAGCAAACATCAGAAAATTAGACATCCAATTTCTTGGGCAAAATTAAACATACAATATTAGTATCTCTCATTGTAATTGTCCTTAAAACTCAGACAACTGAAGAGTTATTGACAGGGTACAATTGGTAGGGCCAATAATCTTCCCAAATGTCAATGGGCCATAACAGTAGTCAAACATAAACTTGATGCTTACTTGATTGAAGCAGACCCGATTTTTTTTATACGACTGCAAAAAATTTGTGGTTGTATAATGGTATGGTGCTGTCGTCATCCTCGTCGTCGTTGTCGTCGTCTGTAGACACTTGTTTTTGGTCAATAACTTAAGTTCTAGTTGATCAATCATGAAATTTTAACACAATGTTCCTTATCACAAAAGGAAAGCTGGGATAGGTTTTGGATAATTTGGCCCTTCCTGTTTTTATACGACCGCAAAAATTTTGAGGTCGTATAATGGTATGGTGCTGTCGTCATCGTCGTCGTTCTCGTCGTCGTCGTCCTTGTCGTTGTCGTCGTCTGTAGACACTTCTGTTTTTGGTCAATAACTTAAGTTCCAGTAGACCAATCTTTACAAAATTATAACACAATGTTCCTTGGCACAAAAGGAAGGCTTGTATATGTTTTTGATATTCTGGACCCTCCCGTTTTCAAAAAAGGGTCAAAAAGGGACAAATTGGGTGTTTTCATATATTGGGCTGTAGAATCTTTATTATTTATCAGAATTTGATGGGGTTTCTTTCTGTGTACTCCTGAGAAAATTTCCAATCTGGGTTATGTCAACGGAATTTGCGTCGGATGTACCGTTCATGAGATAAATGGGACCCAAAAGGGGCAAATCTCAAAAATATTAATTTCTTACTTTTTGTCCGATTTAGATGCAATTTTTGGCAATGGGTTCCTTATAAAATTAGCATAGTGCTTACTAATAGCAATTAGATTTTTTATCATTTATTTCTTTTCAAAGCTATAATGGGCCAAAAGGGGCCAAAATTGCAGATAAGCATATCACCTAAAAATTTTATTTTTTATCAGATTTTGATGGGATTTTTTTTTTGATTCTTCTTGTTGTAAGCTTACAGTATTAAATCAACAGATTTAGCATATCTATTACTGTTTTTGAGCTGTTAGGGTCAAAGGGGCCAAAATTGCAATTTTTCAAAAAATGTAAAATCTTTATTTGTCATCGGATTTCAATGGGATTTTTTACTTTGGATTCCTCTTGTTGTAAGCTTTTGACAGTATGTCAACAGATATTGCTTATCTCTTACCATTTCTGAGCTAAAAGGGTCAAAGGTGCCAAAATTGCAATTTTTCAAAATATGCAAAATCTTTATTTTTTGTCGGATTTCAAAAGGATTTTTTCTTTGGATTCCTCTTATTGTAGTATGTCAACAGATTTTGTGAAACTCTTACTGTTGCTGAGCTTTAAGGGATTAAAAGGACTAATTTTTAT
>MJUU01061497.1:157472-178640 GCA_002080025.1 Modiolus philippinarum
CCTGCAAAAAAGTTGTTTTTCAGATCCGCGCTGTATCCAAGATGGCCGCCAGCTGGGATCATAGTTTTAACATTGGAACCTATGGAAAAACACTTTCAAAGATCTCCTCCTCTGAAACTACTCAGCCAATTGAAACCAAACTTGGCCACAGTAGTCCTTAGATGGTCTCCTGCAAAAAAGTTTTAACTTTGAACCCTATGGGAAAGCACATTCAACTTGGATCTTCTTCTCTGAAACTGCTGAGCCAATTGTAACCAAACTTGGCCACAATAGTCCTAGGGTGGTCCCCTGCAAAAAAGGTTCAGGTCCCCGCTATACCCAAGATGGATGCCAGTGGGGAAAATAACATTGGACTCTGGGAAAACTCAAAGATCTTCTCCGCTGAAACTGCTGAGATAATTGAGACCAAACTTGGCAACAATAGTCCTTGGTTGGTCTCCTGCAAAATGCTGTTTTTCAGGTCCACGATATATCCAAGATGGCCACCAGAGGGGAACATAGTTTTTTTTATAAAGGACCCTATGGGGAAAACACATTCAAAGATCTCCTCTGACACTACAGAGCCAATTGGAACTAAACTTGGTCACAATAGTCTTAAAGTGGTCCTCTGCAAGATAGTGTTTTTCAGGTAAGTGCTATATCCAAGATGGTCATACTTCTACATTGGACCATATGGGGAAAACACATTCAAAGATCTTCTCTTAAACTACTTAACCAGTTTAAACAAAATTTGGCGACAATATTCCGCGAGTGGTCCCCTGCAAAAAAAGTTTTTCAGGTCCGTGCATTATCCAAGATTGCTGCCAGCGGGAACATAGTTTTAACATTTGACCCTATGGGAAAATACATTCAAAGATCTCCTCTGAAAATACTAAGCCAATTGGAACCAAACTTGGCACTATAGTCATTTGGTGGTTCCTTGCAAAAGAGGTGTTCTAGGTCTGCTCCACATCCAAGATGGCTGCCAGCGGGGAACATAGTTTAAAATTGGAACCAATGGAAAAGACATTCAACTTAGATCATCTCTTAAACAACTGAGCAAACTGGACCCAAACTTGGTTACAATAGTCTTTGATTTGTCCCTTGCAGAAAAGGTGTTTTTCAGGTCCAGGGTATATCCAAGATGGCTGCCAGCAAATAACATAGTCTTAACACTGGACCCAAGGGAAAGCACATTCAAAGATCTTCTCCTCTGAAACTACTGAGCCAATTGGAATCAAACTTGGTCACAATAGTCTTTATGGAAGCCCTGCAAAGGTTCACATTTTATCCAACATGGATGTCAGCAGGGAACATAGTTTAACATTTCACTCTGAGAACCACTAGCACTAACAAAGGTCTTCTACCCTTAAACTGCTGGGAATAATGGAGCTAGGTTTAACTATGAACTTGGGCGAAATGTGTTTAAATCAGTCTGGCAGGACGGACGGTGCCCTGAACATGCAAGAGCATACTTTCCGTAATCTGTCGAGGTGAACCCAAGCAGTCCAGTCAGGAACCAACGGATGGTGTGCCAACAACTGGTAGTGAATATACAGAACATGACTGACATTGTTGGTCAGGTGACGGCACAACCTTTCTGTCTAACATGATGCCATCCGATGGAAGCACAAAGAATGGCAATTTGGGGACAAAGACAAACCGCCCGTTACCAGTAAAGTTTGGCATCGACATGACATCGAACCCACTTCCAACCACAACCGTAATCAGTCAACGACCTGAGGTAGAAAAAAGAAGGGAGACGGGGAATGTGTCAAAGAAACAACGACCCAAACGGTAGTAATAACAACTCAAAGCCACCATAAGATCTTCAATAGTACCCTCGATCCGCAGGTGACCTAGCATTTTCAGTCCATCATTTCTCTTCGGCACAAATATTCCCGTAGACGTTTTCACTGAGAGTGGAAAATAACACTATCATGACTTGAATTTCATCTGTTCACTTTGTTGATGCCTTTTTGTAAATAGAAGGTGAAACTATAGGGTAATTATTCATTCCTTGCATCATCATCCATTGCAAGCATTGATTGGTTAAGCTGATAAAGATTAACATTGAATGCAGATTTCGCAAGCGACCATGCGTGAGACTAACTGCCAAATGCAAGCGTGATTAATAGTACCTCACTGGATCATTTCCTCATTCATATCAAGGACAGAAGCATATGCCGCCATATTAAAGTCATAACCGGTTGTGGACTATGATACCACCTGCACTCAGAACAAGGTCTATAGAATGTTCTGGCAGGCAATGGACTTTTATAATTCTAAAGAAAATCTTAAACTTGGCCAAGATCTGCTAAGCTACGGCAATGTCAACTCCTTTGTGTTAGTCATTAGTTTGACCGGTTGAACGAATTGACCTTGGACGTTCAGAACAGTCATTTGGAGATCACTTCACATTTCGGGCGGTCATTAGTCCGACAGTCATTAGTTTGACGCTCAATAAGTCCAACAGTCATTGCTCCGACAGCAAACCCACATCTAAAGTATGGTAAGACACAATTGACAACATAAAAGGCATGGAAAAACAGCTTCCCAGCAGGGGCAAATTACAAGCATCATGCAAAATGGTAAAGTAAGTGAGAATCGAACCGTCAATCAAAAGAACGAACAATCCATGGACAATGGCAACATCGGACACACTAAGAAACAAGGACACCGCTTAAGTACGGGACAAAAAAGAAAAATGAAGATACACATACAGATGAACAACACGGACCCAATAAAAACCATGGGTGAGATCAGGTGTACCGGTAGAGTAAGCATCTCCTGCTTCTTATAAGACACCCGCCGTGTTGAACATGTCAATTCGGTAGTAATGTCAAATCCGATAGAGGAAAAACAAACTTTAGTTGCAGACGGAAAGATCTGTTGTCATCTGGGAAACAGATATCCCATAGCGATCCACAAGATCGTGATGTCGACCGTAAAACTTCTGTAGTGATGACTTTAAGTTTTTGGTAACGTACCATTGGCGGATCCAGAGGGGGGTTCCGGGGGTTGGAACCCCTTTTTTCTGGACAATCATGTATTTTTTAATGAATATCCTGATATTTTATTAAGAAATACCCCCAAAAATTTTCGCGCCTCGCTCCGCTCGGCCAAATTTCCCTTCATTTCCAATCGGAACCCCCCATTTTGTAATTGCCTGGATCCGCGCCTGCGTGTCCCTTGCTTAAGTAGTCTATTTTTAAGCAACTAAGCTCTATCAAGGAAGTCACTGTAACGACCACAAGCCTTTGAGTAGCGAATGAGCTGTGAGATGTAAACTCCATATGCTGGTGCTTTTGAAATGTTTCTACAAAGATAGAGGCTTGTTTAGAGGGGGGTCCCAATATCCCAGATCCCAGTAAGTCTGGACGAAAATATCCCTTTGAAAATTGAAGATATCCCATTAATTATTGAAATATCCCGTTTTCCATAGTCAAAATATTCCATATCCCATTAACAAAAGTGGTAAATATCCCGTATCCCAATATACCCTAAACAAGCCTCAAGAAAAGGGAAGCTGACTAAGTCATGTAATGTACCTCTGTTGTCAATTTCAAGATGAAGGTCAAGGAACGAAGCCGATGTGGAAGTATCTGTAGTATCCTTAATTTCAAGCTTTTGGATAAATAAGATGAAGAATATCACCAAAGCGAGGGTTGTTTAGTGATAAAATATCATCTATATAACGGAAGCTGAAATTAAAGGACTGGGCCAGTTTTTTGTCTTTATTTTGAAGAAGCCCTTCAATGAATTCAGCCTCATAAGAATGGAGAAACAGATCGGCTAAAAGAGGTGCACAGTTTGTCCCTATTGGAATTCCAATGGTCTGTTGAAAAACAAGTCCTCCAAACTGGACAAATATATTGTCGATCAAAAACTCTAACATTTTTATCACTTCTTCCTCTGTGTATTTTTTCTGTGATTCTGGGTCATATTTCACATAGTATGCTTGTTCTTTGCCTATGACAATGTACTTATATCTTCGTTCGCCGTTCTTACGGGAGAAACATCTATGAATTATGTCTTTCAGCCGGATTTCAGTTGTTCGTGAGGAATGGTAGTATAAAGTGTGGAGAAGTCAAATGTTTTAATGCTGTTGCAATGCAATAATGATCTAGATTTCAGGATGTCAAGCAGATCTTTAGAGTTTTTTAATATCCACATTTCATTTACACCACTTCTTGAAAATCTAGTATCACAGTCTTTCTGAAGGCCCTCTTTTACGGCTGTCAAGATGGAGGATAAAAAAGCTTAGAAAGAGGTTTTGTGGAAAATTTTGCAGATCCAGCGATGTATCGCGATGTAAATTCAGGAAATTCGATGTTAACGGTCACGGGAAACGAAATTCCAAAATAGTCAAAGTCACACAGCACAAATCCACACAAAACGCACCTAATTTATCCAGAGGTCAACACTATTAGCAACCTATACAAACACAACAAACAGAAAGCTTGCAATCATCCGAAACAAGATGAAAGGGGATCCTTGTTTATCGTAACAGAAATCAGCTAACCTTGCAAAACGAGAACAGTAGTTGGAAAAATTCAGTACTGCAACATAACAAAGTGGAATTTGGGTTTTTATAGTTAGAGTGACAACTGTGTTGGTGAGCTTCTTCAATAATAGATCTATTTGGTTTATGAATGATAATGTGTTGGTAAGGTGAGCTGCAAAGGTAGAATATATGATTCCTAATGCCAACAGTGATGGAAATCGTCTTTTTAAATCTGTTAGCATCGGAAAATCCAGCAAGGTCTACGGCTAGATTTGAACCCCTGCTTTATTACCATCTATGGCAACACCGCCTGCAGTATATCCAGTGCTTTAGACCACTCGGCCGCCTAGGCTATATTTGTTTTATGATGCTACTCGTGACTGTGCTCATTTGCTAACAAGTTGTTCACACCTGTGTACAAACGACTCATGAGTTGTTCATGGCCATGCTCGTGTGCCGATGTTATTGTTTTTATATTGCTGATTATGATTGTTTTTAGTGATGAGAGTGGTGGTGGTTATTGGGGTACATCAATTTATCCTCTCGGTTCATAATGATTGCTAACTATACTAGTAATTACTTAATCTGATCAAAATCAAATTTGATATTCATTCAAGTTTTTTCTGTCTTCAGTTCTGTTTCTTCAGTCACAAGTATGTCAATTCGCTTTAGTCATGAGTCTGCAGGCACTTTTATATCCATCCTTTTCAGTTCTGTTTGTGTTTTCAAACACTGGTAGTTCTGCCCATTCATAAGATTTAAGGGTTTCATCCGTCTTTGTAGGAAACTATTTCCATTCTACATTAAAAACAAAATTACTTTCTCACACAACAGATGACTGAGGTGCTTTTATAATGACATGGATATTTTCTCATAAATGCTATGTTCAGTCAACAGGGTCTTTTTTTCCATTCTTACAATTTTCTGTAACATCACATAGGCTGACACCTTTTTCTAAAAACATCCATGCCTGCCAACCTTCCCTCTTTCTGGTGGTTGTTGAGGGAAAACCCCCATGGAGGCTCAAAAAATTAAAAGTTGAAATTCCAAATAAAACACACTTGAAGACAATAAGAGTTGAATGTAATGATGAAGCACATTAGAACAATATAAACAACAAACGCATAGCATAAAACCCCCTATAGCTAAGTTCTAAGGAGTTTTTTAGACTTGCAGCCAAACCCCCATGGCGATTTTCAAAAGTTGGCAGGCATGAACCTCATTTCATCCTTCTTCGTTTCATTCATTCCTTAAGCTCTACATATCTTTTTCCTCCTAGCAGCATCCACAATGGTGTATTGTAAGAGCCTGTATTCTCTTGACTTAGCTGTCTCGTCCGATATAATTTTTGCTTTCTTAACGATATCACTACCTCTTTCCTGAAGCCAGATTGATGATAATAGGGCGTTTTGAGCCCAACTCAATGGCCTTATGGTCTTTACGGGCTTGTTGACTTGCTTCGGAGTCTTTCTCCATCAGTTTCGTCTGGCTTAGCTTGTGGTTTTTGCTCTTGCTTGTAGTGCTCTGCTGGTGTTGATGGTGGCCAATTAGAAGGTGAATGTGTTTGTGACTTTTCTTGATGAACAACGTTGGATATCTTGATTAATCGTTGTGCACCATGTAGCTGTCAATTAACTCAGGATCTTCTAGGTCGAAGCTCTCGGTGAACTGGATTTAACTTTATCTATGCTCATCTGATGGACATATGAGCCTGTAGCATATCTTCTGAATGTTGAAGGTACTTCGCACTTGAATGTGCGGATCTTCTTCATCCCCTCTGCCATATTTGGTCGGTGTCAAGACTTTTTCCAGTGACCTTGTCAAGTGGCTCCACCCACTGCTGTCCCTATTCTATGAGGGGGGGGGGGCAAGGGTATTAACTGTTATTGTGTTATTGGGTAAAATTGATTCTCTGTTAGCTGTTATTGCAAAATGTAATGATGTTGTGTTAGCTGTTATTGGGTAGTTCTGTTTTAGCTGTTATGATGAATATTCAGTTCACTGTTAGCTGTTATTGAACAGTTCAGTTTGGTGTTATTACAAAGAAATACCCAAAAAAATTTCGCAAATCACACACACACACAGCGCCTGCTGCATTATTATATAACTGTTGCCTACAACTGTATAAGTTGTTAGTCTATATTTTGACTATTCAGTCGATTTTGTAGTTCAACTTTTTATTTTCTGTGGGTAATTTGACCAGCTTTTCCTTTATAGTTCAATTTGAAATAGATTGGTTGATTGATTAGATAAAGTTTAACGTCCAGTGAGCAATATTTCAGCTATATCAGGACACAAGTTAATAAAAAAATATAATTAAGAGAAGAAACAGAAACAACGAGTTTCGATTGCCACTGGAAAAGGGGAGAAATGGGTAGGGACAAGAAAATTAGCCTTCTATACGAGTCCCAGAGACTCTGCTCTCTTTAGACAATATAGAAGGGGTCTTTATACTGCATGGAGCCTTGCATTTCTCCGCACAGTTTGGCTACAATGGTTCGCGGTCAGGCTTTCTGTATTATGACATGACTGCCCGGCAAAGACACCTGCATTCCCCTATCCACCAACTGGGGACGCGCCCGGCAGCTCTATAGTAGCCGGAGCCCCTGAAAACCGATTCAGGTGCCGGTAATTTGAAATAAAATAAAATAAACTCCCATCACAACATTCATTTTATTTTCGTAGAATTTTATATACTTGTTGCCCTTTTTAATATCATATAATTTAACGGTGTTTTGGGACTTTTTTGCTCAAATTCCAAGTTATGATGAGCTTGATTAACCAGAATGTAGACAAAGAAGTTATACAGTTGTAGACAGTAGCTATATGATTAAAAAAACAGTCAAATACTGAACTATACAAAAATCAGAATAGACTATATTTGGCAAATTAGTCGAATGAATAATAATTCATCTCTACGACAAGAACACTCATACAAGAAGTGAAATTGAACACCGATAGCTACATGATGAGAAAAGAAAATTTAATCTATGAAAATTCACACATACTGATTTTTGAAAGTTGTCCGAATCTTCGATTCTTGACAACTGGAAAACATGATTGTTGATAAAACACAAGCAGTAAGACAATGTTATACATATTCAACTGCGCATTTCATTCTTAGCATCACTAAGACAATACTTCTTGTGGCATTTGAGTTTGTCAGTTCTGAGATAGGACTCAATAATTTTATTCACGAAAAGAATTAGACTTCACGCGAGCTGTTACTACAACAGGGGGTAGAACTGTAAAAGTGTCTGAAAACTCAACTAGCCTAATCCAAGACATTTAAAAAAAGTTTAGGGCTATTGTATTTTTCGCCTTGTACAGCCATGACAGTGATAATGAGTAACAAAGTACTTTTTAGTCACCTACCGGCGATAGCTGAAGGGGACTTTAGGTTTGCGCTATGTCCGTCTGTCCGTCCGTGTGTCAGTCCCGCATCAGTTTTCCGCACTTTTTTTCTACACCCTTGGAGATATTGATCTGATATTTTGTATGTGAGTCTACCTTAGTGAATTACAGACCAAGTTTAAGTTTGGTTTCTGTCCACTGATTTTTGACAGAGTAATGGGCCTTGGACTTAGAAAATATATCTTACCATTTTTGCTAGTGTAATAATTCATTGTCCTACCGATAGGGGACTCGGTATTGCCTTGCAATACGATCCACAGTTAATAATGAAGTCAATGAACATGAACAATAATGGCCTATGAATGTATATCTCCTCCACAAGAAAGTTTTTTTGAATAAAATGACTGTTATACAAGTTTTACATTTATATGTTAGCTGTTATTGACTTGATATACACTCTTAGCTGTTATCACTTATTATATAGATAGCGGTGATTTATCGAGTTTTCTCAGTGAAATAAATAATTTATTTTCACCTTAGGAAATGACGTCACATAATTATCGTCAATGTAAACACATGGCGCATTGATATTAAAAAGATAATCCCCATAACATTGCATCAAAAATCTGTCTAAAGATTTGAAAATCTATATAATAATAAGTATAACTAATCAACCGTGATGAATATCAATAATAATGTCACTCGTGTCGAACAAAGCAAAGGATTAAACTCGTTTTGGAACAAGTTCCAAAACTCGTTTAATCCTGCGTTGTTCGGCACTCGTGACATTAATATTATTGATATTCATCACGGTCGATTAGTTACATATAGTTTCTACAACGAGAACTAAGTTGATTATGAAATTTCTCACATCGAGTTAAATAAATTTTGCAAATGTTTGAAAACGAGGCTTGCCGAGTTTTTAAACATTTGAAAATTTATTTAACAAGATGTGAGAAATTTCATAATTAACGTGTTTAAGTTGTAGAAAATGTTTCTCTAATGACATAATGTAAAACGCCGAGAATTATATTCCGAATAGATTTGGCGGGAAATTCCACGCGAGTTGTTCTCTCACTAGTGACGAGAAATATTTTTATCACATCGGTCAGGCATTGGTTAAATTTGCTAGAAATTAGAGAAACTATAATTATTTGAATTATCTGTTATCTGTTATTGGAAAAATCAATTTGCTGTTAGGCTGTTATGGGACCCCCCTTGCCCCCCCTTCTATAAGTTGTTGGCTGGTGTTAATGTCAGTATAGCAGGTGTCAATAGTTGGTATTGGTGTCTGTATACCAGCAGCCTGTTTAACAATGGCATTTGTCTTTGCCTCCTTGAAACAGTCGAGACGCTGTTGGTTTCTTTTCTGGGTTGAAGGTGACTTTGACTTCCGCTTAGGACCGGGTTGTGGCTTTTCGTCAACCTTTTTAACCCATATCAGTTTCAGTTCAACTACATCTGCGCTCATAAGGATATTCCACTTGTCGAGTTCCTTCCCGTCAAGCTTGATACTGATCATCAAAGCTGTCATCTCATTTGGCAATTCCATTTTCAAGTTTTGGTTATTGATGTAATGTGTGTCACTGTTACTATGCCAGATGATGATGATAATGATGATGATGATGACTGGGCTATAACGGCGGCTCTCCAAAAATGGATATTGCGTCCTGTTTAACACTGTCCTATCTAGGGCTGTTGTTTCTCATCTTGCTGTAACTTTCATCTAGCCCGCATGGTCGTCCCGGCACTCACTTGAACATTGGTGTTTACTCGGTGGTTTTCTAACCGGTGTATGTCATCTTGGTGAGATCAGTGTCCTTGTCGGTATGCCCAGGGTAGGTGTGATTGAGTTCAGAGTCGTCTGGGTCGAAATCTGTTGAGTATACTGTTTCTGCCAGATTTCTTCTACTCTATCTTTAAATTCCACTAACACTGTCTCGAAGGCTCTAATTGGTTATTTTTTTTTTTAAGATTTTATTGGTCAAGTTTTTCTATATTGAAATCAACTAATTCATCCAAAATGGAGGTTTCTGACTGGTTGAATTTCCTGAATTCTGATTGGTCCATATTATGTACGCCATCAACCGGTTTTGTTCATCACAACACGTCTGACAGTTGCAATAATTATAACTAAAATAATATTCGTTGATTGAGCTGTCTTATTATACCTAGTTCATCTCTCTTTGTTTTATTCCATTCTTTAAGCTCTACATACTGCATAGGGCTTTATATTCGCGGTACAAAATTTTCGCGGTTTTCAGTGTTTGATTTATTCGCGGGGTTTAATATTCGCGGATTATTAGTTACGGTGTTTATGTTCATTTATATTAAAGTTTACAGTAAAATATTCGGGGTCATAAATTTTCGCGCTCACCATTTTAAACGCGAATAGCGCAAAAATTAATACCCCGCGAAATATAACAACCAAACAGTATCTTTTTCCTCCTAGCAGCATCCACAATGGTGTACTGTAAGAGCCTGTATTCTCCTGACTTGGCTGTCTCGTCCGATATAATAATGTTAGGTTTGCTTTCTTAACGATATCACTACCTCTTTCCTGAAGCCAGATTGATGATGATAGGGTGTTTTGAGCCCAACTCAGTGGCCTTATGGTCTGTACGGGCTTTGTTGACTTGCTTCGGAGTCTTTCTCCATCAGTTTCGTCTGGCTTAGCTTGTGGTTTTTGCTCTTGCTTGTAGTGCTCTGCTGGTGTTGATGGTGGCCAATTAGAAGGCGAATGTGTTTTTGGCTTTTCTTGATGAACAACGGTGGATATCTTGATTAATCGTTGTGCACCATGTAGCTGTCAATCAACTCAGGATCTCCTAGGTCGAAGCTCTCGGTAAACTGGATTTAACTTTATCTATGCTCATCTGGTGGACATATGAGCCTGTTGCATATCTTCTGAATGTTGAAGGTACTTTGCACTTGAATGTGCGGATCTTCTTCATCCCCTCTGCCATATTTGGTCGGTGTCAAGACTTTTTCCGGTGACCTTATCAAGTGGCTCCACCGACTACTGTCCCTTCTCTATAAGTTGTTAGCTGGTGTTAATGTCAGTATCGCAGGTGTCAATAGTTGGTATTGGTGTCTGTATGCCAGCAGCCTGTTTAACAACGGCATTTGTCTTGGCCTCCTTAAAACGGTCGAGACGCTGTTGGTCTCTTTTCTGGGTTGAAGGTGACTTTGACTTCCTCTTAGGACCGGGTTATGGCTTTTCCTCAACCCTTTTAAACCCATCTCAGTTTCAGTTCAACTACATCGGCGCTCATATGGATATCCCACTTGTCGAGTTCCTTCCTATCAAGCTTGATAATGCTCATCAAAGCTGTCACCTCATTTGGCAATTCCATTTTCAGGTTTTGGTTATTGATGTGATGTGTGTCACTGTCATTATGCCAGATGATGATGATAATGATGATGACTGGGTTATAACGGCGGATATCCAAAAATAGATATTGCGTCCTGTTGAACCCTGTCCTATCTAGGGATGTTGTTTCTCGTCTTGCTGTAACTTTCATCTAGCCCGCATGGTCGTCCCGGCGCTCACTTGAACATTGGTGTTTACTCGGTGGTTTTCTGACCGGTGTATGAGGTCGTTGGCTCGTCATCTTGGTGAGATCAGTGTCCTTGTTGGTATGCCCAGGGTAGGTGTGAATGAGTTCAGAGTCGTCTGTGTCGAAATCTGCTGAGTATACTGTTTCTGCCAGATTTCTCCTGCTCTATCTTTAAATGTCCACTAACACTGTCTCTTGAAATCCAATTGGAGAAAATGACTGCCCTAATAAAAACAAATCCTAACAGTATGGTTGCTAGGTAGAATTCCAAAATATAAGTGGTCTTTGAGACTTTCAGGAAATTTACCAAAATTGGAATCAAATATTTTTGAAATTCAGTTAGTGAAAATGTTAGTCCTAATTGAAACAAATTACTACATGTATGGTTGCTAGGTAGAATTCCAACAAATAAGTGGTCTTTGAGACTTTCAGGATATTTTCCAAAATTGGAATCATATTTCAGAATTCTAAGTATTCAAAATTTTATTTTTCCATACTCTTGTAAAAAAAATGAAAGCATATGCTAAAGGTTAAAAAATATGAGTCTTTAACATTTTCAGGAAATTTACCAAATTTGGAACCGGAATCAAAATTCCGAAACTTCATTGCACATCTGCAGACTTTATGCAACAATTCTATAACAAAATTAAATCCATAAATCAAAAAATGTAGGAGTTCCACTGAAAAGCTCACATGTGTCAAAATCGATATCTTGGGGCCTCTTGTTTGCATCAAGACTAATTTATAAAATCCGAAAGCTTATTGCGCATCTGCAGCATATATGCAACAATTCTATAACAAAATTAAAACACTTAATCCAAAAATGAGCGAGGAGTTCCACTGACAAGGTCCATCTAACGGACAGACGGACAGACGGACGGACGGGACCAAAACAATATCCCCGCATTTTCTTCAGAAAAGTGCGGGGATAATAATATTCGTTGATTGAGCTGTCTTATTATATCTTTAAAACGAACTTTTATATGACTTTCTAACTTAAATAAAGCTCACATGACTCTGCTCTATTATAACATCATTCATGAGTATCTTACCCCTGTGTTTACGTGTCAAGGAGTTGCTGACGAGTTAGTCAGGACTGTCATCGTGAGGTCATTTCATAATTTGGAGGCGGTGATACTGTTAATGTATATCTAGGTAGTGGTGAATTGTGATGGATGGTGAGCTGACCCAAGGAAAAACCTTTATGATCACCCTTTTTATAAGAGAGTTGTTTTGTACATAGTGACTGTCATACTGTCGGACCAATGACTGTCGGTTCAATGATCGTCGGACTAATGAGTTTCGGACTAATGACTGACTGTCGGACCAGTAAGATGACCCCAGAATTTGAGCGGTACGTGCCCGTCGTTATCCAAGCATCTCCGATGGAATGCGTCATTTCGACCAGACGGAGTGAACGTAGATTTCTAAAGTAAAGGGGAGAACAATAAGCATATGCAAATCACACACCTAAGATGCTACCTTGGTTGGTAAAAAGCGAATCATCCATGACAATTAACTTAGTTGCACTATTTTCTCCCCGTATGTAGACCCAGTAGTAAGATCCACAAAAACACGAGATATCTGGTGATTTTTTTTCTTGCCCCTGAGAGCGCTCGAATATTGCCGATTTAAGCGCTTTCGAGCTGATGATTAAGGAACAGTGTGTAACCCCTTTATTGCACACAAACCTCTGTTGCGAACACATGATCTACTCGTTTTAAACTCCTATAGAAAGGCCTGATGTGACGATTCTTTAGCTTGACCCCTCCAGTTGACGGCCATGCAAAATCTATGCTGGCCGCAAATTCCTTGAGAGCTTTTGTCGTGGTGGCATATCCCTTTTTAGCTCACCTGACAGGCCAAACAGTCAGTGTGAGCTATTGCCATCACTTGGCGTCCGTCGTCCGTCCGTTAACTTTTCAGATTTATGTCTTCTGAAACCACTGAAGCAAATTCAAAGAACCTTTAAAGGAACTATGTTTGGAAGGTCCTTTACAAAGATTGCTCATTTCGTTCTTGTTAAAAAAAAAAACATGATTGCCAATTCTGAACTTATGTTTGATATCGGATCATATGGGAAAGGTGACATTTTTATCTTCTCCTCTTTAACCACTGAAGCAAGTTAATCAAAACTTTACAGGAATGATGTGTGGGAGGTCTTTTACACGTTCCAATCCGACAAAAATCATGACCTCCAGTGTGGAACTTAAATTTAACATTGGACCCTATGGGAAAAATCACATTTCCATCTTCTCTGAAACCACAGAAGCAAATTCAACCAAACCTTACAGGCATGATTATGTAAGGTCCTTAACAAAGATTGCTTATTTTGTTCTGATCCGACAAAAAAACATGGCCGCCAGCGCCGTAATTAGGTTTAACATTGGACCCTTTGGGAAATCCTTCCTTCTAAAACCACTGAAGAAAATTCAGCTGAACTTCACCGGAAGGTAAGCAATTGCTCATTTTGTTCCGATCGGACAAAAGACATGATCGCCACCACAGAACTTAAGTTTAACATTGGAGAGGAGGGTAACACGGGGGTCTATTCTCTAATTTGTAAGATTTATTCGACCCTTTTTCCCAATTTCCACATTTTTTGGCCCCCTTTTCCCAATTCCCGAATTTTTTCGGTTGTTCCCATTTCCCACATTTTTACATTAGTAATAAAGAAAAAAATCGAAATACGAATAGCACCAAAAATTTTATTTGACCATGTGTTCCATAAAGTTTCAATTAGACATAACAAGTTTTTCCATCATAGGAAAACATCCTTGCAAAAGGAACTAAATTACGTGAACCCAAATCCATCAACTGGGAGGTAAATTTTAAACTTCTCATGGATGCTGTAGAGGACTATTCCAGAAAATAGATTAAATGTGAACAACGTTATTATAGGTACAGGAGAACAAGCATACCTTGTGAAATACTACAGAGAATCGGAGAAAAAAAAATATGCAGAGGAAGAAGAGATTAAATGAGTTTCTGATCGACTGTATATATGTGCAGTTTGGTAGACTTGTTTTTCAACAAACTAACAGAATTGCAAAAGGCACAAACTGCATCTCTTTCAGCCGATTTGTTTTTCCACTCTTATTAGACTGAATTAACCGAAGGATTTCTTCAAACAAAAAATCAAAAAAGCTCAATCATTTTATATTAGCATCCGTTATAAGGATGAAACTTTTCACTAAACAACCCTCGCTTTGGTGATTTTCTTGATGTTATCTAACCAAAAAAAGCTCGAAATTAAAGATTTCACAGACACAGACACGTTGGCCTCATTCCTTGACCTTCATCTGGAAATTGACTTCAAAGGTAGACTACAAACTAGGCCGTACTACAAAATGTAACCCATAACTTGAAATCATCACTGCAGAAGTTCTGTCGACATCACACTCTTGTGGACCACTGTGGGATATCTGTTTCTGAGACTACCACAGATCTTTCCTTTTCTCATTTTATATTTGTTTTTACTCCACTGGATTTACTTTATTATCGGAATAGGCATTTTCAAAACGGAGGATGTCTTATAAGAAGCAGGAGATGCCTTCTACCGGTGCACGTGATCTCATCCTTGTTTGTTTATTGGGTCTGTGTTGTTCATCTTTATATTTTTTTCTGAGTGTGATGTCTGATTGTTTGTGTTTCTGATGTTGTCTTGTCCTTGGGTTATTCTTTTTGGACAGGCAGTTCGGTTCTCACTTATACTGAACCTTGTTCGTTGGGGTCACTTGCACATTCAGCATATAAGATCTACTTATCCCTATCCTATTCTGTACTTTATATTTCTATTGTAAAATCTTCAAATCTCGGCAGTACAGATGCCCATACAAATGATTGAGGGATTTCTTATTTTCTAATCATGTTCTTCCCATTTCCCAAAACCGTGTCACCCCCATCATTGGACACTATGGGAAGAATCACATTTTAATCTTCTACTCTGAAACTGCTAAAGAAAATTTAACTAAACTTTACATGTATGATGTATGGAAGGTTGTTTACAAAGATTGTTCATTTCATTCTGATCTGATAAACATGACAGCTAGTGCAGAACATAGTTTGACATTGGACCCTATTGGAAAATTTTCATTTGAAACTATTACAGGAAATTCAACTAAACTGTTTTGGAATGATGCATGGAAGGTCTTTCACAAATATTGCTCATTTTGGTCAGATCAAACAAAAGTCATGGAAGCCAGCTGTGAACATAGTTTAACATTGGACCCTTTGGGAAAAATTGTCCTTTTCATCATCTGCTATGAAACTAGAGAAGTAAATTTAAGTTAACGGTATTGGAATTATGTATGGGAGGTCCTTTAGAAAGATCTGATAAAAAATGGGTTCCATGCAGTGGAGAACATAGGATAACATTAGACCAATTAAGCAAACACGTCATTTTTGGTCACCAGTATTGCATGGCAAGGAAGCAATTTGTCAGGTGAGCGATACAGGCTCAGTCTCTGAGCCTCTAGTTGTTGGTCCTATGTGTCGACGCGTTGATAGAGTCGTCATTGAAAAAGAGATTGATTTTTAGTTGAAATTGAAACATGATTCGTTTATTTTCACACTGTTATATGAGCATTCCTCGACAATCTACATTCGACAGGATAAAGTCATCTCCATTAAATTGATGTGGAATTATGTATGGGAGGTCCTTTAGACAGATCTGATAAAAGATGGGTTCCATGCAGTGGAGAACATAGGATAACATTAGACCAATTAAGCAAACACGTCATTTTTGGTCACCAGTATTGCATGGCAAGGAGGCAGTTTGTCAGGTGAGCGATACAGGCTCAGTCTCTGAGCCTCTTGTTGTTGGTCCTATGTGTCGACGCGTTGATAGAGTCGTCATTGAAAAGGAGATTGATTTTTAGTTGAAATTGAAACATGATTCGTTTATTTGCTTGACTCATACACAAAGCATATATATGAGCATTCCTCGACAATCTACATTCGACAGGTTAAAGTCATCTCCATTACATTGATGTGTACGTAACAAACAGTTTTGTTGGGGCTTTACTGGTGGGTATAGTGCCACCCCCGTTCCTCTTGGAGTGGTGGCTTGATATGGCGTCATCGGCTCCTGGACTCATGTTCTTGGTCTAATATCGAGTTGCCAGTATGAAATCAATTTAGGTGATTCTATTCAAGCCTTATAATCCCTGTAGCAAAAGTTGGTGGTAAATGTTGTTTTTTTTTCATTCCGTCATCCCAGAACTTTTTAACGCCTTTGAAATAGTTACTTGATATTTGGTATACAGAGCCAAAAGTCAAATTAAGTTTGGGTTTCGTCACAAGTCCCGAGTTTGAGTTTGAGTTTAAAATTTCATGAAATGACTGTTTTCCTTAGCCTCTCTAGACACCGCTTAAGATTTTAACCTAATATTTGACGTATATGAGCTTAACTTAATGAGCTAAAGTTTCATTTTGATTTGTAGGGTTTATCATTTGTTTGGCGTTTAAGATTCAAGAAATATCATTTCTAGAGACCTTTCTTGAAAACCACCAGAGATGTTGACTTGTATAGTGTGTGAGTTTACCTGGCAAATAACCGAGCGATGTCAATTTTTTTTAACACCGCTTGAGATTTCGGTTTTTAGATATTGTTCAACTTCAACACTTGTTTGGGGGGGGGGGGGCTTGGATAGTGGGTCCTATTTCCCTATCCCGGTAGATCCATATATATAATATATATAAATTCTTCTATTAGAACAAACATTTTCAAGGATTGAATTTTTCAACTTTGTACATAAACTTTCTGAAATAGTCAAAGATAATTTAATTCTTTGTTCTTTAAAATTCAATTTAGCACCAAAAGTTTTAGATTTTTTAAGATAAGAGAAATATTTTCTGTTTCAGGCGAAACCGTCAAAGGACACTGATTTTTTTTTCAAATTAAATCAAACCTTTTTTGTCTCGCCTGCGATGAAAGCCGCGGAAAGCGAGACATAGGCGTGCAAAGTATGACGACGGCGTTAACTTTTACTAAATACAGGATATTTTGAAAACCCTTTGATGTAGGAACATCATATTTGGTCCAGTGGTAGTACTTATCAAGTGCTACCTGACGGATATAACATCATGTGACCTTGACCTCAATTGCACGGTCCAGTGACCACGTTAAGTTTCTCTGCTTAAGTCCATTTCTCAATAACTGGAAGCGATAGGTTGATAATATTTGGTATGTAGGTTGGTCTTGGGTAGTACATGTCAGATTGGCAGGTGACTTTTGTCCTTGAACTCAATTTCACGGTCTAGTGGCCACGATAAGTTTCTCTGCTTAAACCCATTTCTCAATAACTAGAAGTGATAGGTTGACAATATTTATATGTATGTTGGTCTTGGGTAGTACATGTCCATGTGGCAGGTGACTTTTGTCCTTGACCTCAATTTCACGGTCTAGTGAGCATGTTAATTTTTCTGATTGGTTCACTTAGATTTCACATCAATTTAGAGGCCAAGCAGGGACGGGCGGGACATCTTTTAGGGTTCTCACTTGTACTGATTTAATTTTGAAGATGCATTTGCTCAGAAACATTTAAAGCACAATCAAACGTAATTAATTACTTTAAACTCTAAAAGACCATATATATTATTTTGAATTTTTCACCTAGCAACCTCATTCAGATGTTTGATTCTATTGAGTAAGTAGGTAATTTTTATTTATTGTCGGGTAACATACATATAACAATAAACATAAGCTCTGAATGAGCTTTTATACCGACTTATACATAAATAACAAAAACATCATAACATTAAGACATACAAACATACACAATGTTAAATAATGAAAGTAAAACACAAATAAACTTTAAAACAAAGTTACTAACTAAGCACGTAAAATCATTACATACTAAAAGCACGGAGAACAAGTACACACATAGGTTACATTAAGCAATAAGACATACGCATGTACACAACCATCACATTAAAATAATAAACTAGAAGTGGTGCCATCAGAAATGAATGGCCATCCCCGCACTTCCCTGTTTGACACAGAAAACAGAATTCCACTGACAAGCTCACATGTGTCAAAATCGACATTTTGGGGCCTCTTGTTTGTACCAAGACCATTATCAAAAATCCAAACGCTAATTGTGCATCTGCAGACTATATGCAACAATTCTAAAACAAAATTAAAGCCGTAAATCCAAAAATGTAGGAGGAGTTCCACTAACAAGCTCACATGTGTCAAGACTGACATCATGGGGCCTCTTGTTTGCACCAAGATCAAAATAAAAAATCTGAAAGATTATTGCGCATCTGCAGACTATAGGCAACAATTCCATAACAAAAATAAATCCATAAATTCAGATATGTAGGAGGGGTTCAACTGACAAGCTCACATTTGTCAAGATTGACATCATGGGGCCTCCTGTTTGCAACAAGACCAATATCAAAAATCTGAAATTATTGCGCATCTGCAGACTATATGCAACAATTCTATAACAAAAAATAAATCCATAAATTCAAAAATGTAGGGGGAGTTCCACTGACAAGCTCACATGTGTCAAGATTGACATCATGGGGCCTCTTGTTTGCAACAAGACCAATATCAAAAATCCGAAAGCTTATTGCGCATCTGCATACTATATGCAACAATTCTATAACAAAATTAAATTCATAAATCCAAAAATGAGGAAGGAGTTCCACTGACAAGGTCCATCTAACGGACAGACNGACGGACGGACGGACGGGACCAAAACAATATCCCCACATTTTCTTCAGAAAAGTGCGGGGATAAAGACAAGCAGTACAAATAAAATAAAGTTCCCTTATTTTCTTATTTTTAATTATTCATCTGTTACCAAAAATTCTGATATTAATAAAAATTCACCCTTGACCTGAAATTGTGCAAGCTCGAAGTTTCGATATGAACCTAGTGGTCATGTTATTACAAGGACCTCAACATCGCCCAGGACCGAAAGGTAGAAACTTTTCTTCAAAAAAAGGACCCAAATATCGTCGTCCTTCAAAAATCATTAAAAAAGCCGTCATGTCATTCTTTAAAAAGTGGCGTAAAAGAGAAAATGCGGATAAAAAAATCATCAGACACTTTCATTAACAAATGCATGGAAGTTGTTGATATCCGAATAAATCATTTTGAAAACAGTTTTGAAATTTTGAAACAAATTATAAGCAGCAGAATACCATTCCTGCGATTCAAAAAATTAAACGGAAGTTAAAAGATTTGGAAATAGAGTATATATTTGTCCCGGCAGATAAAGCAGCCAATAACGTGGTTGTTGTTTGACGTAAGTATTACATCGAGGTGCTTTTGAATGAAATCACCAATTCTAGTACATTTCAAGCTACCACATCAACAGAAACACAAATAATTGGTAATCATATGATAGCTACAGCTGAACTAAAAGCAACTTCTAATTATTGAAGCATTCCTACTATGTATTGGCTTCCTAAACTTCACAAAAATCCTTTCAAATTTCGTTTTATTTCGGCATCAAGTAAATGTTCAACTACATATATTTCTGTTTTATTGACCAGTGCACTTACTACCATAAAAAATCTCGTCATCAATTTTAGCAACAAATGTTATGAATACAGTGGAATTAACTACTTTTGGAGTGTTAAAAATTCGGTAGAAGTTTTGGAAAGACTTCGATATGTTAATGAAGCATACACCTCCGTCAATAGCTACGATTACCGCATACACTCATCAAAGAGAAATTTTCGTATTTGATCAAATGGTCCTTCAAAAAATCAGGATGTACTTACATTTGTTGCAATACATTTAAATCGTTTTTCAGTGACGACAAACATGACAAATATGCAAGCTGGACTTGTCAGGATATGATAAAAGCATTAAATTTTCTTCTTGATAATATTTTTGTTCGTTTCGGTGATACAGTGCACCGGCAAAAAATGGATATTCCTATGGGTACCAACTGTGCACCTCTCACAACAGATTTATTTCTTTATTACTACGAATCACAATTCATGGCAAAAATTCAAAAAGACCCTTCTAAACCGCATTTAGTGGGTATTTTTAACAATATATATATATATAGATATTTGGACGATTTTTGGCTTTAAATAATCCTGAATTTTCTAAATTTACGGGTGAAATTTATCCTGCCGAACTTATTTTAAATAAATTCAATACTCCTTTTCTTGATCTTGATATATCAATAAATCAAGGAAAGTTAAACACTAAAGTTTATGATAAAAGGGATGATTTCTCCTTCCCTATAGTCAATTTTCCCGCCTCGACGACGATGTTCCGTTAGCCCCTTCTTTTCTTAACTTGTTCGATATGCACAAGTATGTATTGATGTTTCTGACTTCAACGACCGAAATCTTTGTCTCACTAAAAAACTTCTACATCAAGGGTTAAGATATCATAAATTGATAAAAAAACATTCTCTAAATTTTATTATAGATGCATTGACTTATTAAGAAAATTTGGTTCTACATGCAAGGCTCTTGTGTATTTCACATCCAAACTTCTATGGAAATATCACTTACAAAGCCCTTAAATTAAAAACTTATTAATCCGTTGAACAAACTTATTCATAACTAAATACCGAAGTTACTGTGAATTTAATTTCTGCATATGCGCATTTCGACAACTTATGTCTTTTCAGTGCAGATAAAATCTAAACGTTTGGAAGACCATATATCAAAAATATGTAAAACTGATAGAGAACAAATAACCAGTATGATCTAAATGTAAAGCCAAAATCAGCTAAGGACAGAGCTTTGCATGAGGGAGATACTCCTTAGTTTTCAACAAAATTTACA
>MJUU01061497.1:178788-212997 GCA_002080025.1 Modiolus philippinarum
ACAACTTATGTCTTTTCAGTGCAGATAAAATCTAAACGTTTGGAAGAACGTAAAGAACATAAAGGATATAAATACAGAATTATTGTTAAATCGTTACTTCTGGTTTTTGTTGGCAAAAATATTGATCAGCTCCTAAATGCTTTACAACATAACTGAAATTTAATCAATTTTTCACATTGGCAGTATTTGGCAGTATTTGCAGAATATGTGTTCTTCTTTCATAATTGATGATGTTGTTGTACGAAATCTATTTAGAAGTATTTAAAAAAAATGAAGTTTCATATGTAAGAAGGCTTGATATCATAGTCAACGGAAATTATATCCTTAGCTAGCTGTCAGTAACCGCGAGCATTTGTCCGGACAGTACCCGTGTGTATTGTCTTCATGTTTTATGGGGTACTCGTCTTGATAAGTTGGACTTTTTTTTAGTTTGATTTTTACTGTGAGTCTTTTGGTGTATTTATTTTATAGCCACTCACCACACATAGGGGGAGGGTTTGAATCCAAGAAAACGAGTTAAACCCCATCGCAATTTTTGCGCCTGTCCAAAGTCAGGAATATGTTGGTCATTGGCTTTTCTTAGTCTTCTTATACAATTTTAGTTTCTTGATATATATATATATATATTCAAGAAAATAATATCCTGGATCAAAAGTAGCTGCGATTTCTTTGTCAAACGGGTGAAATTGAGATTGAAACCACTGTCGTCTCCCACAGTCATTATCATGGTTCATTTTTGTTGTTGTTGTCAGAGCAATTTGCTTAAATAATGTGAAATTACCGATTTCTATGCATTTCCTCAAGAACTTTTTAAAATATTGACTGGACACGTGGCATGTGGTGAGTTTATACCCCACCCAATTGAAGTCATCCAGTGGAGTACTTATATTAACATAAGGCACAATGCGAAACGTGTTTAAACCATTTGTTCAGTCACCACTACTCGTTGTTCTTCATAGGCATGCCTCAGCATCACCTAACTTGGGGAGGGTACAACAAAGGACTCTCTCGCCGGGAACAAAACTCAATAGCAATAATTCGTTTGGTCCAAGAATAATGCAGAGGGGTCAAGAGAGGTTTCATTAACAGGACAACAATCTTTAATTTCCCCCGAGACATTTAACAACCACCGCAGTGAAAATGCCCAAACCATGCACATGAACTGAAAAATCCCCCCTCCTCCTAATTAACAGTAAATAATATTTTGATTAAAAATTTAACATAACAGAAAACTATGGTGCAGATGTGGCGATTTCGTATTTTCGCCTTTCCTTTCACTTTCAACAGGGCGAAAACGCGAAATGAAAACACTAAATGGTCCAAAAAGGTTAACAACTGATTTATTTCACCAATTGTTTCACTTAACAACCCACTGAAAATACTTAAACACGTTCACAAAAAAAAAAGGGTCTTGTCCCCCTCCTTTTTAAAATCTTTGTAAACGTTTGAAATTCGCACTCGCTATGCCCGATGCAATCCAAATTGACTGTCTTATGAACTTTGTAAAGATTGGACCTTCTGTGAACTTCCTCTCATGCGCCACTAGGCCGGCACTACTTTAAACATATTTATTGTCAAAACAAATACACGACAATGGGTCAGACACAAGCGCGAGCTCAAAAAGAATACATACATGTTCTTATAACATCAGTTTAAGTAAAATTAGATCTACCAATTGTTCCCTAATGTCACTGCATCACTGCATGTTCATTTTTTTTTCAATAAATAGAAATGTTATAACAATCTAATTAAAATTGGATCTACCAATTGTTCTTTAAAGTCACTACCATGCAGTGACTTAAAAGAACTATTGGTACATCCAATTTCAATTAGATTGTTATAACATTTCTATATATTGAGAAAAAATGTACATGGCGAAGAACGTTTCTATTTATTGAGAAAAACAAAAATAGGATGAAGGAGAGTAAAAGTAAAAGAGAAAAGTTTGGTCGTCGTACTAATCTTAACTAAAAACATACAACAATAGTATCTTTAAAGTTAGATACTATTCATGGCAAATCTGTTGGAGTTCTGGACTAACAAAGAAAGTTGTGAATTCTGCATAGCCAAATAAAATAAATATTTTCAATTGACAATTAAATATTCAGTGACGGATCCAGACGTTCTTTTAAGGGGGACACATAATTTGCAGTCAAATTGGGGGGAGGGTCGGAACCAAGTTTTCCGAACCCCCCTCCCCCGGGGAATTTGAAATAAGTTTTCCAATCTAAGACCGCCCCCCCTAAATCCGCCACTGACATTCAAATTTCTCATTCAACACTAAAGAGGGGCAAGGACTTATCATTATACGTCCTTGTAAGGGGAAAGAGGACCCGCAAGAGGAGTTTCACTACAAATCTCAAATCTATTTACCGAGTATAATTTCTATGATTAACGATCATTAACAGTAAACAGTGTAGTTTTTATTTCAAGATGACACGAAGCAAAGCTTCAATAGAACGGTCCAAAACAGATAACAACAGATTTCACCAAAAACAACACAAATTAAGATCAGTCTTGACGCCAGCCATATAATGTTATAACAATCTAATTAAAATTGGATCTACCAATTGTTCTTTAAAGTCACTACCATGCAGTGACTTAAAAGAACTGGTACATCCAATTTATATTGAGAAAAAAATGAACTTGGCGAAGAACATTTCTATTTATTGAGAAAAAAATTAACATTGCGAAGGTAAGAACGGTTTGAAAAGAAAAGTAAAATAACAAAAACAGGATGAAGGAGAGTAAAAGTAAAAGAGAAAAGTTTGTTATTAAAAAATTTAAAAATAGTAAGAAAACCCTGTACACATGCTTCATAGATTTTTCCAAAGCCCTCGATACCGTTTGGCACAAAGGACTTTGGTACAAATTAATTAAAAATGGAATAACAGGAAACACTCTCCAGTGCATAAGAGCTATGTATGCTAATAGCACAGCCCAGATAAAACTATCACATGGTCTTACTACGCCCTTTACACCGTGCAAGGAGGTACTACAAGGTAATAACCTTAGCACCATACTATTTAACCTATTTATTAACGATTTGAACAGCTTTATTGAACACGATGATAAGATTGAACTTGGTTGTAGTAAATTCTCTTGTTTGTTGTCTGCCGATGATCTAGTACTCTTATCATCAACACCTACAGGCCTACAGATATCTTTAAATAAATTAGAAGAGTACTGTAGAAAATGGAAGCTAATGGTCAATCTATCAAAAACAAAAGCCATTGCATTCAGCAAAAGTGGGAAAAAATGTAGTCACACATTCTCATTTAATAAAACCCATATTGAAAATACAAATAACTATTCTTATCTAGGGATTAAATACAAAGCGTCTGCCGGGAACATTTGCTGATGCAAAACTTGGTCTTGTAACTAAGGTTAGAAAGGCACTGTTTAAAATATATAAATGTGTAGACTATCCAAATACTGATGTATCTCTGATGTTAAAACTATTTGATAGTGTTGTGAAACCAATATTACTGTATGGGTGTGAGATATGGGGAATGTTAGAAAAATATAAATAACTTTGATTCATCCATCGAGGTTTTGTAAATCTCTATTAGGGGTAAATAAAAATACAACTCCTTGTGCAGTGAGAAATGAGCTTGGACGATACCCGCTATAAATATTTATAAACATTGCTATGGTCAAATTTTGGTTGCGTTTAGCATTGCATGACTGCACAGACATTGTGTATCAATCTTACTTGAGCAATTTCAGCAATAGCCACCCATGCTCAGAATGGGCAGTCTTTGTTAAAACACTCTAAGAAGAGAATGGGTTTTGCTAATGTCTGGACAAACCCTAATTTGTATCACCCTGATACTTTTTATAAAATTTATTTAGTCAACGTTTATTTGATACTTATCTTCAAAACTGGCATTGTGAAATTGACAAAAATTGTAAACTAGAAAGCTATAGCAAATTTCGTTTGAATTCTCATATGAATGCTTCATTTTGTGATAAAATAAGAGAAAGGAAATATAGAAGTGCTTATTTAAAATTAAAACTTAGCTCACATCCATTAAAAATTGAAACTTGCCGTTATCATAGACCATTCCCTATCCCCAGGCCCGAGAGGTTATGCACTACATGTAATAAAGTAGAAGAAGAGTCACACTTTTTAATAAGCTGCCAAAAATATGCTGATCAACGGTCCACTCTTTTACAAAATGTGAACGAAAAAAATTTTAGTAACTTAAATGAACTTGATAAATATATTTTTCTTATGAGCAGTAATAATGTAAAACTTATAAATACTGTAGCTAAATTTATTTATGAATGCTTATTTGCGGGCATTAATGAAACCAAGGACGTATATTTAGATTTTCTAAATATACGTCCTTGATGAAACTTTGTCAACATTGTTCCATGAGTAACATGTATTATTATGTGGTTGTCACAAACAAATATTATTATTATTAGTATAATGTTATTTTAAAAGATTGGAAGGACGGCATATTTCTTTCGTTACTTATATTTGTCCCTTTTTATAATGTTACTTATTTCCAACAAGGATTTGTATATACAAATCCTTGTTTCCAAAAAAACTCGGCATTACACGTTTTTTTCATTGATTGTTTACCTATTTGTTATGTACAGACTGTAGGGCCTATTGACATTTCATTCATGAATGATTACTTTCTCGTAGATTAATCATTAGGCCCCGGAAATGCATATCAAAAGTGATAGTAAATGATACGCAAGCGTAACCCTCCCACACGCATGCGTACTTATATCTATCATTTTATCAGATGTTTCCTCATGGCAGCAACGAAACGGTTGTGCTTAGGCCTTTCCTCGAATTGGACAGATAAAAATGCACATAAATCAGGATCCTACAGTTCCAAAAATGGACAGTGCAGTAAAGTGGAGAGCCTTCTTGACATCTCAGCAAAAATTGTGGCTGAAAACATCCCGTTTCAAACAGTTGAACAAAGATTTGACCGAATTCCAGAGCCTGTTCAAAGTCGAATAGTGTTTTGGTCATTTCCGCGTAACGAACGGGATATTTGCATGTATTCTTCGTATTCGTCAAAGGATGGTACAGATAATCAGAAACTTCCATTTCATTTAGGAGTTAAACTTCTCGAAAACGGTGCTGTCGACAGTGTTTTACAAATTGGTAAGTTTTACCACACCTCTCAATTTATGAGGGTTTGTTAGTGCGAATATGTCATGCATGCCGACTGAAGTGTTTTTTTGTATTTTGTTTCTTTGAAGTATTTGTTTTCACACAGATTAAGTGTCCTGAATGGTATAAATATTGCACAGCTATGTGTTTTACTTAAATTTTACACACTTTTTTTAGTACATTGTATTTGTTACATGTACATGTATATTTATTGTCAATTTTAACTTTTAAGTGTCACTAATTTGTCTGGTTTTCCCAGATAAATGCATTATTCTGATTACCTGTCATTCGAAATAGAAAAAAAATACCTTTTGATTTAAAATAAACTTTATAAACATAAAAAAAACAAGGTCTTTACTTGGAAAATTGAGAAAGTATTGATCCATTGCAAGAGCATGTCCTCACAAATGAAAACTTTTTCTTTGTCCTCTTTTATTATATAATTATTTGTGTAATGTATGCCATGTAATTCCATGGACCATTGTTTGTGACAATCCAATAATCAGTTTATTGATCATCTTATTATCACCTTTGATTGGTAACCCAATTAATCAGCAGGCTGTATTCAAGGGATATACTGCTATTGATTTTGGAACAGAGAGGCCCCTAGAGCCACAAACTAAATAAGAGATTACCATTGGATATCAAGTCAAGTGCTAAAATTCTCTGGTTTCTTCATTAGAAGGAAACCTGGTGAGAGTGGAAATCCAACTTAAAATAAAATCTATGTTAAGAAGATCCTGTCCTGTAATTGATTACTTTTTACTGGTTTGAATTCATGTGTGATTTACTCATGGTATCATATTTTGTAATTCTATGTAAAAGAGGGCAAATTATTGTTTTCTACAGCTCTTAGCTAAAATTAATGTCAAGAGTTTTCCTGCAGCAAAAAGTTGATTACTTTTTTACAGTTATTGTAGGAAGTGAGAAGGGGACATTAACCATGTCTGTAGGTCTAACTGGACATATTTACTATGACTTCAGGGACCAACATGTAGATTGATCAGAGGATTTCTTTACATCCATCATTCTACCAAACTGACTGCAAATGAAAACAAATCATTCAAAAAGTGTCATCATCTTCATAAAATATAGTTCTTGAAAGGAGAATTGGGGCTTCATTTAGACAAGTACAATACCCAGGGGTAGAACATCTTTAAGTAAATGTACTTAATGTTTAGTTTATGATTAATCCGTTTTGGTGATCACATGCGAATAATGTGCTTAATAAGCTAGGGCTATTTACATATATTAATTTGGCTAAACAATGATGATTTCTTTTACAATGTACAAATTTACAGTTTTTTTTTTTTTTACAACATTTGCAGATGCAAAAGCATGAAATATATATATATATGAAGTGTTGCGTGTCATTGAAATTGTAGTGGTCAAATTAAATTCCTCATTGGAAAGATGTTCTCGATTATATCATATCCTAACACTTTAACTCAGATGGTCTTTGACTTCAGACGCATATAATTTATTTTTCAAGACCTGTATAAGCATATTTACATGCTTATCCTGAGTTTCCAACTTTGTTGCTGTTTTCAGATATATATATATATATATATAAACGCCTGAAAAGATAGCCAACGCACAAACCTATAGGATGTCGGATCGAAAACGAAGTTAACGATACTGTGCAAACAAAATAATAATATATACGTCTAAAGTAATACACAACAACATCAAAACAAAATTATTATAGAGAAATTTAGGCAATAAAAAACCTAAATTGATCAAATGACGAAATTTTCACTAGACCTACTAGCTTTCTCAACGTCTCTCGATAAGTGATCGTAAAAAATTATTTACATACATCGAACGTCACAGATATTTTACCTGGACACAATATTACAATTTTTACACAAGGATATTTTTGTACCAGACTTGTGACAAAATATAATTGAATGATATTGAATGATAAATTAAGAAAATGGGTAGGGGTGGGAAATTAGCCCTGCTAAACACTATATGTACAAACACCACTTCTTTAATAAATATATAAATAAATACTGTGAATTACTCTGATGGCTTGGCTATATGGTATGCTATTAAAACAGTGTTTAGGATGGCAACTTGATTGAGACAGATATTCGTGTTTTTCTGTCCGTTTTGAATATATGTCCGTGGAAATTAATCCCCCTTTGATTGTGGTGGTAGTATCAAGAAAGGATATTTTTGATTTTGACACTTCATCATGTTCATGGGTAAATTTGATAGAGGGGTGAATAGAATTGGCATGAGTAAAAAAAATCGTCTAGTTTTTTCTCGGTATTTGTCCATTTCATATCAATATATATATTATATATATTATATATATATTGTAAATTTATATTGTCAATTTATATTGTCAATTTATAATTTTGTGAATAATATAGTGCCTCATAATTGAATGGCACATACATTTTTAAAACTTGTTTTATATGTATATTGTGTTTTATTATGTTATGTATGTGGAAAGACTATAATAAACTATTTTAATCTTGTATAGACAATAGACATGTTTATTTTAAATTTTATTTTTGTATTCCTTTTATTCTTCAACTGAAAAAGAGCCTAAGCTCGAAACATCTTATTCATCCATTTTCATTTAGATTTGGTACCGTGTAAGATGTTTCATTGTCAATTTGAGAATCTGGGTTGTCGGTTGTTAATTCAATTATTTTTGTGGTGTATGTAGCACTTTATTTCATTTTTATCGTTATTTTTGTTTCAACATTAATCTAGAAGGTCTAAATTTGTATTATTCCCGAGAAGTTTTCCGGTATCATTGTTTATCCAAATTTTTGAAACTGGAGCTGACTTTATGTGAAAACAATATTTTGGCTGCCAAAATGATGAAAAAAAAAATTCTGAAGGAGGCCTTCTGCACCAAAAAATAATGTTAATTTTGAAGAAAAAAAATTGTTGATACACCTGAAAATGAAAAAATTTTTTCGCGAAAAAAATTTTCTGTCCAGCAAAAAAACCATAACCCCCCCCCCCTTTTTCAGGTTAAATGGTCGGTCCCTTAGATAAATATCTCAGTAATGGCGGTTATCAGTGATAAATATTATTGTTCTAAATAGCGTAGAAAAATAATCAATTAATAACAAAATACCGAGGTTACTGTGAATTTAGTTTCTGCATATGCGCATTTCGACAACTTCAATATGTCTCTTCAGTGCAGATCAAATCAAAATTTTGGAAATACACAAACCGAAATATGTGTAAAACCTAATATAGAACAATTAAATTACCAAAAGAATCTACCGTAAATAGAAAATCCAAAATCAGCTAAGGACAGAGTTATACAAGAGGGAGACACTCCTTAGTTTTGAATAAAATTTTCTTAGATCTAGATATAATTATTGCAAGTTTTCAAATGTGAAATCGGTTTTCGGGTCAGCACAGGAGTGTACTGGCTGCTGAGTTCATGAATACCCTTTAGCACCAACAGTCCACAATTAAACGAAGTTTTTTGACGTTTGTATCCAAAAAACGGACTAGGATATTTTTTCTAAATTTTTATATAATAATTGATGTTTACTGGAAGCATCCAAAATTTACAGAAATACAGATCATGTTACTTTAAATAGATTGAGAAAACGTCTGCATGACATTTTACCGGTATAGTATTAAAATTTTCACTTCAATTCCTACGAAACAGTAAATTCTCAATTGTGTAAAAAGATGTAATTTAGTCGAATAATGAAATCCATTTTTTTAACTAATTGTATTATAATTAATAGAAATCTTAGGATTGTAGATTTCCTTTGCCAAATTACATTGTTAACTATTTCTATAGAGCAGAAATGAAAACATATAGATTTCAAAACTGTATCGAATAACATTTCTCCACTCGAGGTAGTATTATTTTCAAATTTTATAACGCAAGGGTTGCCGAACATTTTAAATATTTCAACATTTAACTATCAAGTCTGCATTTATGTCACCAAGCATGCTGTTATTCCCTTTTCTATATTGTTTTAAATAAATCGTTGTTTTCAGTGAGTTAAGCAAACAAGATATACACAAACTCTATAGAATTATTTAAAAAATATTAAGAACGGTCTTTGTTCTCTATATCAGTTTTTGTACGTCTATCAATTAATGGTTTTCCAAATGTTTGAAAAGTATATGTTGTGGAAATGACTATCTGTGGACACTATAATCACAGTAACTTTGGTATTTAAATATTTGTCAAATGATGCAATGTTATCGTGCAATTCAAATCATTTAACAGAAAAAAGAGTAAGATTGGAAATGTCGGACATTTAGTCATATTCTAATTTTTTTCAGTATTTTGTGATTCTGAAAAAGTTGTATGAATTCAGACAAGAAAGAACAATTTGTATATATTCTGCTTCTGCTGAAGTTAAATTATCTGGCGAATCCTGCAATTCAAATAATAAAGGAACAAAAGGCAATTAAACTGCATAAATCAAAATCAAGAAACATACCAGCAAAAAAATACTACTTTGCAAGCTGCATTTTTAATATTGTATTTATTTATTTTTTATTTGGCATGTCTGCTATCGTTATTTACTTTGATACCCGTTTGGTCCTTGATTGCAAATTAAAATATGAAAATATGAAATACATGATGACTCTTAACCAAACCATTCGGGGAGTTTTGAGTTTGATTTTTCTTCCGTAGTGCGACAGTGTTTTACGAGCAGACTAGGTTCCTTGAGCTAGCTGACAGTTTAGCGGCGAGCACTCTTTTTTTTTACCCATCTTTCTAAATTACGTTTTGTCATATCTTTTTCTTGTTCAAGATGGTGGTCATTGAGTTAGTAGTCTACCTGTATTAGGTTTTATTTGCATGTTTATTACACTATATGGAAACGGGATAGAGAAAGGAAAGGTTTGGGTACCAATAAACCGGTTTAACCCTACCGCTGACTTTTGCTTGTGCCGGCCATCCCGAGTTTCTATCGTTATTTATGTTTGTGTCTTGTTTTCATT
This sequence comes from Modiolus philippinarum, assembly GCA_002080025.1. Classification (NCBI taxonomy): domain Eukaryota; kingdom Metazoa; phylum Mollusca; class Bivalvia; order Mytilida; family Modiolidae; genus Modiolus; species Modiolus philippinarum. The sequence continues at coordinate 188,885 of MJUU01061497.1, forward strand.
ATTGTTTTTCTAGTGCAGTTCGCCTGTAAATTGTGGCATGTGATTGTAGTTCCCGGCCATTGTAGGTGTTTACTGTTATCCTGTTTTTGTAATTGTTTTATGTATGTGTACATATTATGTTCTTTAAATTAAATTCATCATGAAACTTGTTTGTCAATATGTACTTAATTAGCATTTGTTATTTCAAATAACTAAAATACAGAAGTTACTGTAAAGTAAGTGAAAACCGAACCGTCAGTCAAAAAAAAAATGAACAACCCAGGGACACGGCAACATCGGAAACACCAAGAAAAAAGGACACCACATGAGTACGGGACATAAAAAATGAAGACACACATACAGATGAACAACACGCACCCAATAAATTACATTGGTTTATTCATATGACCATTTCGACAACTTATATCTCTTCAGCACAGATCAAATCAAAATATTTGAAGACCATTAACCATTTAAATTATCACCACTGTCCAATCTAGTTTTATCAATCTAGGGAATTAATTAAAATCAAATTATTAAATTTTGATCAATCAGCGAGCTTCGTTTTCCATGTCCCAGTATATTTGTAAATACTTAGATAAGGTTATTTGCATAAAGTTTATTTAAATCATTCAGTTTTACATCTCCTGGCCGATTTTTAGTAAACAATATGTTTTATAAACATATCGACATAGGTGTTTTTCAAGGTACATTTAAGTATCCCAATAACTAATATTTGTAGTGACTGCACACGTATGACTGGCAACAAAGGGCGTCAGGACCTGTTTTAATACGAATAAAAACCGAGGAAATCAGGTATGATTTAATTTAGTAATTTTATTGTTGAAAACTATGTTATTCTTTTCGTTTTGTAAAAAAACGAAACTTCTGTATTTTATCGTATTGAAAGGCATTCTTAAAACTGCATTCATGCAGAGTCAAAACAATGGATGCCATGATGCTTTCTCGAAAATTGCTCACAACTGTAAATATCTAGATAGAATAAATGAATAAGGCAAGACGTCAAGATGAAGAACAACAATACATGCGTTGTTCCATTGTTTATACATAATTCCGAACATACGGGATATCGATTTTTTGAGTAGGTGAAACAGTGGGAAATCAATGGTAATTGCATGGAAAAGCCCCGAGTACAAATTTTTAAAAATTAATATTATGAATTCTCCTCGTTATTTTAAGCATAAAAAAGGCTTTATATCGATTATAAGTGTGAAAATAAATTACATATCAACATCAAAAGTTGACCTATTTCCCATAAACTTAGATGAAAATTCTAGAAAACAACACCGACCCGGGTGAATTCCGGTAAATTTATCTGCTCTGTGATTGGTCAAATCATGATTGTGATGTCATCACGGAATTATGTATTTTCATTCTTTATTAACAGTGACTTTGTCTCATGCGCATTTACTTCATATTCTTATATTGTTAAATTAAAGAAACGATGTTGGGAGTCGCAATACAGAGTTGTCTTTTTTAAGCTGTCAGTTCTTTTTAGAATAGTTTAACATATATCATTATATTAATATACTAGCCACAAAAAAGCAATGATACCAAGATAACAAATATCATTATATCAGAATTATTAACAGTTGAGGAAAAATTTATTGTTTCACTCAAAGAAAAAGTGTATGAAAGCTATACTGACGAAAAAAACTATGGCAGGTGTTGTCAAACGTCATGAGGATTTCATGAATAAGCTCGTTTTTAATCTTTAAATCTGAATTTAATATGTTGTTATCGAGGTTAATTTACTTACTTAAATTTTAGACAAGGAGGCTGAGAATGTCTTATTAGCTATACGTGTCCTCAAGATCTAAAACAACTTAAAAAATTATTTTCACAATTACGTTTTGTACGATTTTATTTCCTTTTTTTTTTTGTTTGTTTTTTGTTTTTTGTTTTTTTTTTTTTTTTTTTTTTTTTTTGTTTTTTTTTGTGAACGTCGTAAAAATTATCTTTTCACGACACAGTCGGGATTTTTCCAACATTTTTGCAACATTAGCACAAGAAACCATTCAAAAATGAATGCATGCAAATGTCGCAGTATTCATTTAGATTTAAGTTGAGAAGTTATTCGAATTCATAGGCTGTCCATTTTTTGGGGTAAAAGTGATCAGCATGACAAAATCTACCTGCCCTGCAATTTTGAAGAAAATTCGAAAACCCGTCTTTAGTTAGAGTTATTGCTCTTTTTTCGCGAAACTTTTTTATCAAAAAAAACTATAACAGATAGAGGTCAACTTTAAATTGCAAAAATGATCAGCATATCAAGATCTACCCACCTAAAAATTTTGAAGAAAATCTGAATACATATAGAGGAGTAATTGCCCTTTATTGGTCAAATTTTTGGTAACTTTATACATTTTGCCTTGTATTTCAATACAGATTTGAGATAAAGGTTAAGATTTAAAGCAAAAATGTTAAGAATGTCAAGGACTACATTTTATCTTCATGATGAAAGTTGTAGACCATAACCAAGATTGCCGCCAGCAGGGGAACTTGGTACAACATTGGACCCTATGGGAAAAACATTCAAAGATCTTCTCCTCTGAGACCACATGGCCAATTGGAACCATTTAGTTGCAGTAAATTATTGACCCCCCCCCCCCCCTTAGAAAATTGACACCTCCTTATAATTTATTGAAAATTTATTGAAAATTTTATTTACATTTTATACCGAGAACTGACTCTAAGTATGGGAGGGGGTAAGTCAATTTCCCACGGGGTAGGTCAAAATACCATAGCTTGCTCAAATATGATTTGCAACCCGCAGAACAGCTTAATGTTGAACAAAGTGTACCAGAGTGATAATTCATACAAAATAAAGGCATGTTTTTATCATTTATACCGATAACTGAGTCCAAGTTGAGAGGAGGTCAGTTTCCCATGGGGGTTGGTCAAAATACCATATTTTGTTAAAATTATTTACAACCTATAGAATAGTTCAAATGTATACAGAAGTGAACAAGAGTGATAATTCATACTAAATAAAGGCATATTTTTATATTTTATACCGAGAACTGACCGTGAGTAGGGGTAGGTCAATTTCCCATGGGGGTAGGTCGAAATACCATAGCTTACTGAAATACGATTTGCAACCCGAAGAACAGCCTGAATGTAAACAGAAGTTTACAACAAGGGTGATAATTCATACAAAATAAGGGTATATATTTTATTCTATAACAAAAACTGACACTAAGTGTGTATTTGTGTGGGGAGGGGGGGGTAAGTCAAAATGCCATGGCTTGTTAAATTATGAATTGCAACCTGCAGAAAGTCTAAATGTATACAGAAGCGTGCCAGAGTGATAAATCATACTAAAAAAGGCATTTTTTTTATAATTTATACTGAAACTGATGTCAAATTTGGTGAGGTCAATATCCCATGGGCGTAGGTAAAAATACCATGAAGTGGCTAGGGTGTTTTATATATAATTTTTGTTCTTTATTTTTACACATAAATGACATATCCATTCACCTGTAAATAAAATATAAGGAACTCGGGGGTGCACCTAAACAGATAGGTGGGATTTCCATTAAACAGAAACAGAACATGGCTTGTTTAAATATGATTTGCAACCTGCAGAACAGTCTTAATGTATACAGAAGTGTACTAGAGGGATAATTCATACAACATAAATGCATATATGTATATGTAATACCGAGAACTGACCTTAAGAAGGAGGTAGGTCAAAATTTCATGGCTTGTTGAACTATGATTTTCAAACTGCAGAACAGTCTAAATGTATACAGAAGCGTACTCGAGTGATAATTCATACAAAATAAAGGCATATTTTTATAATCTATACCGAAACTGATGCCGAGTTCGGGGAGGTCAATTTCCCAAGGGATAGGCCAAAATAGCATGGATTGTTTAAATATGATTTATAACCTGCAGATTAGTCTCAATGTGTACAGAAGTTTACCAGATAGATAATTCATATAATATAAAGGCATATTTTTATAATCTATACCGAAAACTGATGCCGAGTGGGGAGGTCAATTTCCCATGGGGTAGGCCAAAATACCATGGCTTATTTAAATACGATTTGCAACCTGCTGAACAGTCTAACTGTATACAGAAATGTACCAGATGGATAATTCATGCAAAATAATATTTCACGAAAGGATATGGAGTAAATGAACATGAGACCATAACACATATGTTAACTCCAACTGCAATAATTTTAATGAGCTGTATGGCCATTTCGGAAATTTATTCCTCATCAGCAGCACTAGAATCCAAACGAAGGAAATCCATAATTTCAAAAAATGTTAAAATTCATAAAACCAAACGAAATGCGAATAATCAGTAATATCAAATATAGCTAAGGACAAAACTACGATGGTGGGAGTTAATCCTTCGTTTTTAGAATTTACATAAATTTAGATAATAGTAATTGAACAAAGTGTACACATGAGATATTATTTTGAGATACAAAATAAATCCATATTTCTATAATACCGAGAACTTGCCTTGAGTAGGAAGTAGGTCAATTGTCCATGGGTCAAAATATTATGGGTTGTATATTACAAAATACCATTCCTTAATATTATTGGTCAACTAAATGAAATTTGGTATTTATAAAGTTTTGACACTAATAGACAAGAAAATAATGTTCCCAGGAACAATTCAGGCTAGATGTGAACTTTTATTATTTGGTTTTCAGTTGTTAATTGTCATTTTACATTGTTTCCCTAGATTTCAATATACATCTGCAATATTGATTGCAAAGAAAACAACCTGTCAATGCACAGGAACATTTACAATTACATATCATTATATATAATTTAATTACAAATTTCCTTTTTTTCATTTTAATACCCCGCCACACGTAGTTGCGAGGTACAATATGATACCCTCAGTCGTGTGTCAGTCCGTCCGTCCGTCTGTCCGTCCCCAGAAGGTTTCCGACTGATAACTGGTGAACCGAATAAGATAAGGTCTTCAAACTTGGTATGTAACTTATTTACCACAACACGCAGGCACTATGAACAGAAAAAAGTACTGTCCATACCAGGAACAGTGATTTTTTCACTGTCATTCACTGTTCTCTGCTGTGGTAGTACTGTGAAATATCTATTAAGTACTGTCAAGAACTGTGCCAATCGGGGACAGTCATTAACAGTAATATCCAAGTACTGTGATTAACTGTCCAGTACTGTAACAGTAACATACAGTAAATGACAGTCTTTACGACTACTGTCATGCACTGTCCCGGATTGTCACAGTTCATGTCAGTGCATGACAGTATTTGGTGTTACTGTCATGTACTGTCCTTGATTGTAACAGTGCATGACAGTTAGCCACAGTATTTGAAATAACTGTGTTGCACTGTGGCGGATTGCGACAGTGCAACTCAGTTAATAACAGTGATTTTTTACCGTATATGTACAAGTTAATTCATTTTATCTATTATTATCTAAAATTTTCAAAATCAATCTATTTTTAAAGATAAATTGTAATGGTGTTCATGGATATTTATTTATTTATTTATTTTTAATGTATTTAAAAAAATAAAGTATTTTTATCTTTAGATTAACTCAGTTGCCAATATTTATTTTGCAAAATGTTTGTTTGTTTTTTTTATTTCCAGCCGCAAATTGCAGATAGATAGAACGGTAACATAGCTATTACATACGAAACTTCATGACATTTAAAATTTCCGGTGATGGTCTCAGAAATATCTGCATTCAACGTTATTTACTCATTCAAAAGGAAAGTTTCGTGTTTATTTCATTAAACTTGTCAGCACCATAAATATATGTATATCCGATATTTAATTGCTTTTTGGGGACAACCATTTGAATTTTAGGGTGTGCGGTTTTGGCGATTTCGCCTACAAAAAACATTCGTCTTCATGAGAATTTCAAAAATTATTTATTCACATCAAATGTCACATCAAAATAATTTATTTGCATTTGCATAAAAAAATTATTCTTTAGTTCTTCAAATTAAAATTAAATATCTATTATAATTGACACCAAGATTAAATTATTCATTTACAAAGTCCCCCCCTCCCCCTGAATATGAATATCAAATCGTCAAAACCTTAGCAGCCAAGATAAGTTTAGTATTTCATGAATTATTTCTTAATTTTGCTGATTACAGGTCAAAAACTTTACGGTCATTTTCCCGACTTATAAAAGTTTTTCACTGTATTAAAAATTATTATCTAAAAGGAAATAATTAAAAATCGTACATGCATACAGATCTGACGGAGTGTTTATAATCTGCAAAGGGATATGAATATTTTTTTCTATTTAGACGTCGACAAGAGTGTCTTGTTTTGCGGGTTCTATGGTGAATGTATACGATTGTTGTCTGATGTACATTTACTCCATATCCCTTTACGTGTACACAACAAAAATTCATCAAAAACCAATTCGCGATGTGAATTATAAATTGCCACGCTAATTTCTTTATTTACAAAGACGTATGATCATTAAGGCGTGAATTTATTCCTATGTTGAGTCATTTTCAGAATATGCTCAGATGCATTTTCAGAATATGCTCAGATGCATGTTGCCGAAAATCGAGTAAAGTGGTCTCTAGTAAATGTACTTCTTGAAAATAAAATTAATGCTACACTTGTATGTTTTCTAGATTATTAGCAGTCGAACATTGCCGTGAATAGCTTTTTGTGTCCATTTTAGCTATTTTACAGTGTGTGAGGATAGTCACTACACAAATACACCAAGAACCAAAACATTTTTTTGGTTACAAATGAATAAACATATGCAGAATTTAAATTCACAATAACTTCGGTATTTAGTTATTTGGCCTTCCAAACAGCAGTTAGTTTTTTTCGATTCTGGATGTCCTATAGAACGAATTTCAACAAAAACCTAAAGNCACATACTGTAGACCACAGACCTGGCAGTCAATGAGGTATACGACATTAGGTGTCTTACAATTTACATTGCAGAACACCTTGTATACCTTACCTGTTTTTTTGCTACTAAATGTTTGTGTTTGTTGCATGTGCTGACAACACTTGCACCTTCTGTCATCACAAGGTTTGCATTGGCCAAGTGGTGACGAGTTTTGCGGAAGTTTTGCTCGGATCAAAGTATCTTTAATGCTTTTTGGTCGTCTAAAAGCAATGATAGGAGGCTCAAGGAACATTTTCGATAGTTTTTTGCATTTTTGGATTTCTTTCCAGTGATGACGGACCAAGCTCGAAACGTTTGCCAGCGAAGGATGATACGTGATGACCAAGGGAATTCTTTTATTTACCTTCTTATCTTTGTATTGAAGGAGTTCGTCTCTGGTGACCTGGCATGCTCTATTGAACCCTTTTTGTATGACTTTGTCAGAGTACCCCCTTGATTTTAGATGGTGCCTTAAGTCCCCAAGTCTTTGTTTAGTGGTGTTATCAGATGAACAAATGTGTTTTACTCTGATGGCTTGGCTATATGGTATGCTATTAAAACAGTGTTTAGGGTGGCAACTTGATGGAGACCGATATTGATGTTTGTCTTTGACGTTCCATGTATGTAAATAATTTTTTACGATCACTTATCGAGAGATGTTGAGAAAGCTAGAAGGTCTAGTGAAAATTTCGTCATTTGATCAATTTAGGTTTTTTATTGCCTAAATTTCTCTATATAATAATTTTATTTTGATGTTGTGTATCACTTTAGACGTATATATATATATATATATATATATATAGGGTAAAGCGATACAAAAGTACAAAACAAACAACAACAGTAATATATCTGGCCAACATGAACCTCATGTTCATGCTTCTAGAGATCACTTCATAAAGTTACAAATATCAGATAAAATTTCAGCACTAGGATTTAATATTTTTTTAAGTTTGTATAGAGAGTAATTGATCAAATTTATACATGCAAATCAGTTTTTATGAAAAAAGGGAAAAAAATGATGGAATAAACTAAGCATTATAACCAGAAGAAATATATTATTTAACAATTACATGTAAATATACAAAAATGTATGCTGTACAAAAGTTCTACAGCTGCAGTACAGCCATTGAATTGGTGATTTTTCCACAAAAGTGGAATTACATCAGCAAACGAATACCGAAGCAAGAATGAGGAAAGGGGGAATTCTAAAATCATAAATACAAAACCACGGCAATTCATATCCAACACGAATTGAGACAGTATAACAAAGACAAAACAAGTCAAGTAAAACAAAAAAAGAAACAGAAAACCACATAACTAAAGCACTAGCAGTGTGAACCGCTACAAAAACTGAGGTATCATCAGGTGCTCAGGAAGGAAATGAGTGGATTTGAGTGTTTAATTTCATGTTGTCCACTCAAATCCGCCTAAATCCACCAAGTTCCCTCCAGCTTTTATAATGCAATTGCAAGTAAAGAAAAGTTAAAGTAATTTAGTGGATATTTTGCAAGGTTTTAATGGAAATTCTTGGATATGCCATGGCTGTAATGTAAATATCATAAGTTTGCAAAACCATGTGCACACAAACTTTGGCAATCTTTGGTTTACATTGGCATGTATACATATATAAGTATTTAGTGCTTTGTTGTACTAAATCTTCGAGAAATACATACATGTTAAAAGTTTACTACAGGTTCAACAGGGATTTTAAGTATTAATGGACAGTTCAAATATTATCTTGCATTCATGTACATGTACATGTATTTTCAGGAAAGATAACTGTTCAGTTGTGTCATTGCCTGCAGTGAAAATGTAAATGTCTTTTCCATTGATTTATCCATTAATAAATCAGTTAAATAATACATCACAGCTCTCTTCATGACTAAAACAGATTTACTTTCCTCCAGGCAGTCATTTTATTGTATGCCAATTTTGCACATTAAACCTCTAGAAATGAAGGAATTGACAGTACCACAGGTATTCTCCACTTTGACAGACTAATTACAAAGCCAAATCTCATTTAAACCCACATGTGATTATTCCCCTTTGTTATATAATCTATACATTGTATATTGAACATATTTGAAGAATTATAGGGGACATACTTTCAACATTTGTCTGCTTGACTGGTCAAACAATTGGTGGCATTTGATACAAGGTTTTAGTGGTTATTTTGACAAAATTGTTTGACTAAATTGAGCAGAAAGGTGTGAGCAGCTGGACATTGTGGTCATGTTATTGGAGACACCATGTCTGTAACCTGTGTCATGGATTCATTTCTGAGTGTTTATTTCCAGCACATATCCTGTTTTTGTAAAAAAAAAATGGACCACAGAGTAAAAAGGATACATGTGTCTAAAGTACATACATGTCTTTTCTTTTTGTTTCTAAATTTATAGTGTTTAAGCAGACAGTGCTAATTACAAATGTAGGCACAGTTGTAAATACATGGTACATTGAATGGTACATGTACATGATTGAGTCATGATTTGTGTAATGAATTCACTATCCTTCACTGCCTGTTTTCTGTCTGTTTGCTTTGTAGTAAGATCATGTGGGGACCAAAAAGCATAATTGCTGTAAGTCTTGAATTTAATGCTCTAGGTAGAGTTTATACATAAGCCAAAATAAATTCAATCCAAACCAAACCCCTTGATAGTGAGTATGTCAAGATAAGGGCACATATGGAATACATCATCTCATTATCCACTTGTCTAACAGATGTCCCAGTGGATTAGGTCATTGGGTCACATCTGTTTCAAGGTCATTCACCCCTAACCTTATTTCACCCATGATTAAATTATGACAGTGGTGTTCTCTTATATAACAAATTTTAGATTTCAGTAGTGTGCATCATTCAGTAAACATAGACATGATAAAGCAAGAAAACAACATAATATAATATTTGCTGATTATATTTAATTTACTGCATACAAACACTTTTTATTTTATGTGTTAAAAATGAAAATTTGAATTTATTGATAGTCTGATTAGTTATTACTTTGAAAAATTATTTTGATACAATTTTCATTCGTGCAAAAAAGAGGCACCTTGGGTAGATCCAGAACTTCTGGAAATTATGGTGTAAATCCCTAAAAAGGGTATGAAATTTAATGTATGGAAAAATATTTCTCGTCTAGCCAGAGGCTAGTAAATTTGAGAAAGAACTTCTGAATTGTGTAAAATACAGTCCTTTGGGCTAGTAAAATTTGGAAATTAAGTACTGAAGATTTCCAGACAAGTTGTAACAAAATGACATCATTCTTCACTGCACAGGGGTATCCTTATGTTTGTAAACAGAGTACGCAACAAATTTTGCATGCTGTATGTCTAAAACATAAATACATTTAACAGAATGAAAGAGCATCTGTTCTCAATAACTATTCCCACAGGCACAACATAGCCATTATAATATTCTCTGGAAGACAGTTTGATGTTTTCCAGTCTCTGTCCCATTTTGTCATAGTAAAAGAAACAAAGAGCTTAAGATACAAATGAATTTGGCACAATATTTATGCTTTAGAATAAATAAAACTGATGAAGGAATCTGAAATGTCAAACAATACCAGCAAATGTTTTTTTAAATTTAATTTAATAAGGTTAATGATATCTTGTTCAGTTTGGTTCCTCGGTGTTCTTGGTAGCAATAAAACTTCTGGCGCATCACATGACCTTTTTTCTTGATACCAGCTTTTCACTAAGTCGGCCCTTTTAATTTTGTTGTTGGGCCAGTGCTTTTTTGTACAAGATAATGATAAGCCCTTTTAAAAATACTGTATATGTATTAAAGTGGCCTTGTGAGATTTTATTTATGCAATGAAAGTGGCCATTTTCATGCAATTTTCAAATACTGGCTAGAACACTATCCCTTATTTATAAAAGTAATGTAAAGCAAGATATGCATTTATGTAAAAGATACATATGTATGTAAAAAAAAATCCTTCTATAACGGCTGTTAATTTACTTTGTAAATATTTACAATATTTTGTCTAATTTTCATAATGTTTGTTTAGTGAACAAACAGCTATATGAGTCATTCTTTAGAAAACAAGATTTAAATACTGCCAAATTGTAGAACTTGGGGATCAGTAAGACCTGAGGGCAGGTGGTACCCCTAGTTTAAAGAATTCGCTATTAAGAAAGATGAGGTTTGTTGAGTGGGAGACGGCTTTGTTCGGACACAATAAGACTTTAAGATCATAGGAATGACAAGTGGCCTGGACATTTCTCAGTGGTCATTTTTGTTGTTATTGTAACAATTTGACTCATTACTAGATCACTAAAGGTATTACAATAAATCATTGAGTTAATTATGGTCGCCAGGGAGGATTTACTGGACTGTAGTAACTTGAGGACTAGATCAATTCACATCACAATAGGTGTTGATAGTATTGGTCTACATAATCTTTACATACATGGCCAAATTTTATGTATTAGAATGTGAAGAATTTAAGACAAGTTGTATTGATCAATTAAATCAACCAAGATATATATTGACCAATGAATATTGTTCTGTTGGTACATGTACAATGTACATGTACATATAATATTTGAATAGCATTGATAGAAGGTTTGTATCTGAACTGTACATACATTATGTACAATGAACAGAAAGAATATTACCAGTTTGCAAAAAATAAAATTGTACTTAATTTTTAAACAACAGATGCACATCTCCAGTTTTGAATGGAGTTTGTTGACTGCCTAATAGAATCATTGTTAAGGTAGATTGGTACTCCAAATTTTTTTCCGTAGATTCTCTTTATTTTCTTAGGAAAGTTTCCTTATTATATCAGCATTGAAATAAAAAATAAAAAAGGGGGGTCACCGTGCTTGTTTTTAAAATAACTGATATCAAAATAATTAAATATTTCTAATGAATATATAGGGAAAAACAGGTATTTTGATGTTTTCTTTAAAACTATTTCATAGTTTTCTTTCCATTTTAGTCATATGTTAGCACTTCAAAAATACTTTCAAAAAATGTAAAGAACGATGGGGGTCACCAACTTTGTTTTCCATGTACTTTATAAAATGTGAATTTTCATAGTGATATTTTTTTCAGATTATCTCCCTTTTTCAAATATCCTTTCGAAACTATTTAATTATTAAATTACCATACCTCATGTAATTAGATAGATACATGTAGCGTAAAATGAAGTCAATGTAGGTCTTTTGCATTTTGTTTCGCAGATATAATATTTATTGATACATTACAAATAAAAATATTTGCATATTTAAAAAACACGAGTGTAATACCACAACGGTAAAATTAACAAATTCAAAATGGCAGAAGACTACCGATCTACCTTAAAACAGTCTTTTTGTAACAGGAATGGCATATAGCATTAAGACCATAAATGTAGCATCACCCCAACCATTTCTGAAATCATTGGGATATATACATGTCTGTACTCTAGACTAATTGGTTTGAACTAAATTGTTAAACTTTACCACTTTGTATATTCTTTCAGGTTTTCATTTAAGTGGTACAGTAACAGAGCCTGCTAACCCATTATTCTCTGGTGAAACAGACAAACTTTATAAAGTTTCTATAAGCTTTGATCGGTGAGTGTATTTCAAGTGTTATAAGCGCCAGGATGTTATAGAATGATAGACCATAAACTTTTATCAACTTGAGTCTTAATTATTTTTCACTACAAAAATGTTAAGTAGGATACTTTTTTAGTTGCCAGTACATTTATTTGGATTTACCCTGTCTTTGATTGTTTAAACACAAAATTTATCGAAGATACAATGTAATGTAGAACATTGCCTGTAAATTGTTCTTGTAACAGAAAAAGCAAAAAAAAATGTTTTCATGGATAAATTATATACAAGTTTGTCATAGATCTTTGTGTAAGTGAGTTGAAGATTTGTACTTGTGAACACCAGACTTAAACCAGCTTTGATTTTGAAGACTGTTGTCCCGCCTATTTCTGACAAAATGCCAAAATAAGTTGAAGCAAAGTGGATACATTTTCCAACATACATGTACATGCATCGTACATGATGATTATTTGGTTTTGTCGTTTTTGGCTTCATTTGAATTTGTTCAAATTTGGAAACATGGTTCAAGGTTTGAAGTTTCTGCCAAGTAATAAATACACCTGTTATATATTTGACATTTATTACAAGAATATACATGTACATGTATGTGTGTTACTTCCATATGACATTGATTTTAAACCAAGAATTTGTAATAAAACAAACGATTAAAGTTTACCTTTTATTAAGAAACTTGATGCACAATAAATTTTGATTACTTGAATGTAAAGACAGAAATAAAACAAATATTTGACTTGTTTTTCTTTATCTTGCCGACCCAGTCTTCATGTTATTGTTGAATACCCCATGTGAACAAACTCCATTGAAAAATCAAATAACATCGATCATCTCAAAAGTCTCAGTAATTTTGATTTTACGAATGACTAAGAGGTTTATCTCCAGGCTGCGTAGGATTTTGATCAATGTCACAGAGACACTTGTCATTTGAATTTTGTGTACACAATCATTGGGAACAAACATTGGGCTATACAGACCAGATTATATAAATCTTGTGTTTCTTATTGATCCTTCATTATACTGTCCTCGTCAGGCAAATAATTAGATAGCCAGCCCAAGTTGACAGTCCTCTAGAAAAATGGATATTTTGAATCTGTAATGAAGGTTTATGGGATTGATTTGCTGGAGAAAATCTTTATATCTCGGAGGTGAACTGTAATTTCCCAGTAACGTGCCTGTCTATCTAGCTGAGCATTAAACTCTGTTATCCTTTTCCAATAGTTGTACTATTTCTTATGCCCACTGATGTATATAATGTGATATTATTTAATGTTATAAACAATCGCTGCCAATCACAATACAACTGTATTATTCAAAGTAACGATTTCTTTTCCTTTGTTATATAAAATTATTGTATCATGCCAATAGTGTTTGGATTGTCTTCCTTGTGAATTATTCATCCCCCATAGGTCTTTTTATGTATATGGATTCTTCATGCTAATACTTAAATTTAAGCAGATCTCAAGTCATATTGACTATGCTCAGTCGATAATAAGAAAATATTTCCTTGTTAAAAAACAATAAAGGAATAATACATCATTTTAGACGAAGACAAGGATGGAATTTTCCCCTATTTCCTGATGAAATTCTGGTTCATATTGCTATCTGATGCTTTGTGCGAGTAATTTCTTGTAGAATTAGTACAAGAATATACAAAGACACTTAAAATTTTGTAGCTTATCATTGCATTTGTACAAGAACATCCTTCAGTATGATAAGATGTAACTTACAAAATTTCCTAGAATATACATGTAGTGTCGAAAAAGTTAAATAAAACCTGATCAGTGTGAACAGATTTTAATATAATAATAGAGCTTTCCTGTTCTTAACCCCCAAATTTGATCTCATTTGTAGATTGACGTCAAGAGTCAAGTTGTTGTCCAGGAAAGGTTAAGATATTTGTTTATTTTAAATATCTACGCCAGGAAATAATTAATAATTAATTTTAAGTACACTGTACATGTATCAGTTGTTGATCAGATTAAGATCACTGTCCGCTAGGATATTGGTATCAGCACTCCCACATGATAAACTGAACACTATCTTGTCACATTTCCCCTATTTTCACTGAAATTCTATATTTATTATAAAATCCAGTAGAACTTTGATGGCTGGAATTGCAATAACTATGACTCGAACCTTTTTGTGGTCCCTTTGTTCAAGTTTAAACATCGTTGGACCTCAATATCTCAAACACCTTGTTGACTGGAACCGTTTTCAACAATCCCTTGAGTGTTCAAGCCATCAAAGTTCAACTGTACCATAGATTATAGTTTCAAACATAAGTCCTGTGGTAATACGATACTTTTTCAGAATTATTTTGGTATTTCAGGTGTAAGATAACATCGGTAAAATGTGGTTGTGGAAACAAAGATATATTTTGGTGCCAGCATGTAGTTGCTTTGTCATTATACAGGATAAGAAGGGCCGAAAGTGTGCAACTACGTGTGCCAATATCAGGTAAATTGTCAACATTATACCTTATTTTATCTAAGAACTGAGTATATATATTTTTTATTCCAATCCAACATTAATGTAACAGATCATTTGATTGGTCAAAACTGACCATCAATCACACTGTCTACGTGCCCCGGACATAGTATTTTCCCTGTCTATAATAGTTCCTTTTCCACATATAATTTACAACTATTGTAAATATAAATAAGACATGAAATTGTTTGATTACATTAGAATTGCCAGAACAGTGCATTATTTCATCTTGATTTGACTGTTGAAAATATCTTTTTACAGGCTCTGCTTTGTAAACTGCATTTTTAACCATCAAGTCTGCAATTGACACCCCGGACATTGAGAAAATGAACTTTTATCTTAGTTTGAATGATGTCTAAAGACTTTAGTTAATTTGTCTTCTGCTAGTCCCAGGCATGCATATATGGTGTCTCACACATACTACACACTTTTCAAGGGGAAAGTCATTTTCTTGTTGAAATATGCATGGTTGTAAGTGTTGTGTATCCATTTTGAGAATAGAGCCTGTTTTTTCAGCAATATACAAATTAACTATTTTCTGTCTTTAAATTAATACCAAAATACTAACATTAGTTCTTACATGTATAACATGTACATGTATTGCCAAATTAAATCTGGATGTTTTATTGTTTTCAGAAACATTACAAGGTATATAGAGGTATGGTAATCAAATCAGAGATTTAGTATTTCTTATTTGTATGTTTTTTAGCAATTTAAATTTTTGTTATTGTAGTGCAGCATAACTGACAAAAGACATTTTGTTCTTTTTTTCAGAAACATTACTTCAGATGAGCCGTGAACAACTACAAAAATTTGCACAGTATTTAATATCAGAACATCATACAGAAGTGCTTCCTACTGCTCAAAATATTGCTGACAAAATCTTGTGTGCTAAATCAGAAATTAATCTTCTTCCAGGTATTGTACAGTTATATATCTTAATCAGCTACAATATTACTATCTGTATATAGTAAAAGAGTGACATCCCATCATTCCCTTATGTACATATAGTTACAACTACTTTTTCTGTAACCTTTTCTAAAATAACTATATTCCAATGGTTCCCTTACATGAGTATCTATTCATTGTGATCAATTTTGCAAAATTTGTAGGTTTCAAAACATGTCCAATTATATATTTCATGGGATTACTTTCATTAGATATAGCAATTGAACCAACAAAACTGTTCATCATTGAGGTGCTTTAATTTACTTAGATTAGAACATTTTGTTGATCTGTTGAGTTGTTTCCCTTAGGATGTTAGGTGTTGGATTACGGTTACCCCTGGAGGGTTTTTTGTTTCAAACACTACAGTGGTCTCAGGTTAAACTCTAGTACTGTAAGTATGTGGCCCTGATATACAGTATAATTTAGTAATTCTCTAATCTGATTGGTCAAATTTGTTACCTCCACATTTAAGATTCAAACTCTAGAAACTCTCAAAGGAAGAAGACTTACTCAAACTACAATAGAGCGAAATGATTATCCAGTCAGAAATAAAGTTTGCAACATGAATTGGAAAAAAGTATTGACTCTAGTGTTCCAATTGAATTATATAATTACTTGACCAAGAATAGAATGTACATAATATTTGTTCTGGTAACAGTACAACTTGGCAACATTAAACCCTGTGACTTGGATGTTGCCTTTGGTTGTTTTCCTCTGATGTAGATGACATCAACAGTTAAAATTAGGAATATTGTGTCATTACTAATTAGTTCGGGGGGTTACTGCTCATGATCATATATTGGATGAAATAATACACATACAAGCTGGTGCAGGTTAAAGGGCCTGTTTCCCAATCTTCATGTAAAATAGTCCTTAAATATTTCACATATAGGAAATAATGATATCACAATACACTATCTTAATTTATATAATTTTATGATTCTTTTGTGTTTTTTTTTTGGTGGGTATTAAACCATGATCAGCAACCCATTTCCTCTGCTGCACATGACTCCTTTGGACCAAATAATTTCTCATATCAAATATTTCTTTGTGGTTCTCATAAAGGTCAATGCACCATCAGGTGGATTTTATAAAATTTTGAATTGTCTATCTTTTAAAACATTTTAAGGACTCAAGGTTTTTGGACTCATATCAGAGTAAAAGCTCTTAGAAATTTGGTAGGAACTAAAACCTCTTGTCATTTTCATTGAATTTTAGAAAATAAGAATGAAGGCGTGAAATCATGTGAAAGTCCCCTGTCGAAGTCATACAACCAAATTTTGAAAAAGAAGATATGAGGGAAGTTTGCAATATTTATAAAATTATTTAAACTATAAAATTGTACGACATTTTAGTGGATAAATTTCACATATGACGAAAAAAACAAAACAAAACCAAAGTAGTCGCTTGTTTTGAAAGAAATTGTTTTCAGTTTAAAACATTGTTACATTGTATTACTTCGTCTGGATCTTCCGGATTTCATGTTACTCACGAGGGGAATGAAAAATCACTACTACTTAGACATGTTAAAGACCCCTACATTTTTCCTGTCAGGATACTTATAATAGGTCTGATACTAAGCTTTTTGTAAAAAATGAATATTTGGAAAGTTGTTTCGTAAAGTCAGTAAATGATTTATACAGGATGTACTAGTGTGATATTTTATTAAAATAATAAACTTTAACCTTAAATTGATATTTATAAACTCGTTTGTTCTAGTTAAATCATATTTTAATAATTGTGCATATTTTTTTCACAAGGGAATTTTTATCATTAATATAATAAGTGCATTATATGTTTATATATGATTATTTGATGATGTCATGCAAACCTTGTGATCATCCCTCACTTTTGAAGCTTTTCTGGCTTTCAAGTAAATTGCCCTGGAAGTCATAGTAAAGTTTAGTGCCAGGTCTATGGTCTGCGTAAAGTAAATACAAAGAGAACTATATTTATCAAATTAATTTTGGGACAAACTCGTTAGAAGCATGATAATTAGTTGTAATGATGTATGTAGGTATGTCCTGGGTTGTGTCATGACAAATGTTGTGGTGTTGTGATGGATCCTATTAAAAAGAAATGTAGAACTTGGTTGATAGAGTGTGTTATACAATTTAAAATCATTTCCTTATTCAGAAAAAAAACATTAATTGGCTTTTCCAGGATGTGAATTAAGATTCTTAAATTAGATAGTTGGCTTAAATATAGATTTTAAGGTCTCACTGTTGCAATTTGTTAAATTTTTCACTTGTCATGAGGTACGTTATTGGGATCAGCCATTTTATTTAGCAGAAATTGGGGATTAATCCTTATCTGGATGGTCCTTTTTCATTATTAGCTCACCTGGCCTAAAGTGCCATGTGAGCTTTTGCCATCACTTTGCGTCCGCCCGTCGTCCGTCAACAATTTTAAAAATCTTCTCCTCTGAAACCCCTAAGCCAATTGTTACCAAACTTGGCCTGAAGTATCACCAGGGTATGCAGTTTAAAAATTGTGTTCGATTAGTCCGAAGACCAAACAACATGACCGCTGTTGCTTAAAATAGAACATAGGGGTAAATTGCTGTTTTTTGCAAATAAGTCAAAAACTGTTAAGATATCAAAAATTTGACAGGATAAAAATGATCAGCATGGCAAGATCTACCCGCCCTGCAATTTTGATGAAAATCCGAAAACCTGTCTTGGAGTTATTGCCCTTTTTCTGTAAAATTTTTAAAATTTTTGTGTTTTTTATTTTTTATTTCAAAAAGTGTAACAGATAGAGGTCAAGTGTAAAGTGGAAAAATGTTCAGCATATCAAGATCTACCCATCCTGAAATTTTGAACAAAATCCAAAAACCCTTGTAGGAGTTATTGCCCTTTTTTCCACAGAATTTTAGCAATTTTCTATTTTTCGCCTTCTATTTCCAAAACTATAGAAGATGAAGGTTAAGTGTAAATTGATAAAATGTTTGCCATGTTTGGCGACTTCAAAACTCTCGTTGAAAATTGTTCATTGGCCGCCATTTTAAAAATGGCGGCCAAAAAAAGGCGGGAAAATTCAACATTGTCTGATTTCAATAAAATTTGGTTTCCAAATAGATATTGATGTTGCGACTTTATAACCGGTGTTGAAAATTGTTTGTTGACCGTCATTTTCAAAATGGCTGCCAAAAAAGGCGGGAAAATTCAACATTGTCAGATTTCAATAAAATTTGGTTTCCAAATAGATATTGATGTTGCGAGTTTATAACCGGTGTTGAAAATTGTTTGTTGACCTCCATTTTCAAAATGGCCGCCAAAAAAAAGCATGAAAATTCGGCATTGTCCGATTTCAATAAAATTTGGTTTCCAAATAGATATTGATGTTGCGACTTCAAAACCAGTGCTGAAAATTGTTCATTGACTGCAATATTCAAAATGCCGCCAAAAAAAGGCGGGAAAATTCAACATTTTCGTAATTCAATGAAATTTGGTTTGCAGATAGGTATTGATGTCGCAACTTCAAAACTGATGTTAAAAATTGGTCATTGACCGCAATTTTCAAAATGGCCACCAAAAAAGGCAGGAAAATTCAACATTGTCTGATTTCAATAATATTTGGTTTCCAAATAGATATTGATGTTGCGATTTCAAAACCAGTGTCGAAAATTGTTCATTGACTGCCATTTACAAAATGATAACTGGTGTCGAAAGTGGTCCTTACCAAGAAAATTTTTTGTCAAATAGGCCCACCAAATGAATATAGTAAAACATTATCAGACTTTAAATACAGTTCAAGATTTTGGTGGTGTTCGAGCTAACTAAGTTGGAGAGGTTGAAGTTCTTGATTAAGGCAAATGATAGCCAGGTGAGCGATACAGGCTCCTGGGAGCCTCTGGATTTTGAGATTTTGGTATTTGAATGCTGTTTTCTAAGGAATCCTGAATCAGACTACCCCCCTCTTACCCACTGTGTCACAAATGTAATGGATATAAAATTGAAATAATAAACAATATCTGATTGATGACTAGTTAGGCAGTACAAAGAAACTAAGGAAATTGAATGTGGAATCTATGAGTACTTGTGTACTTCCTTATCATATTATAATCCAGAGACAAAGATAGTCCAACTACCGATTGTTAAGTCATTGTCCTTGAGTAGAACTAGTTTTAAATTTGCGAGTTTGGTTTCTTGTGTTGATTGTTATACAGGGCTAGTGATTGACTTCCCACATTGAATATGAGCTGTCCCAAAGTTATTTTGTTTGAAAGGATATGGAGTAAATGTACACCAGACAAATTCTCCACACATACATGGTAAAAAAAAGCAATGGAACAAAGTTTGCATTCAAACATGAAAACAATCACTTAGAATAAATTTTTTTACTAAATTTTGAAAATATTAAAATTTTAGTAACTCAAGTGCCAAGAATAATTTGTTTTTGATACTTATTAAACTTTGCATGTAACTTATCTTTTGTCTATAACTGTTATAAATGTTCAGATTTTGTAATAATAATGATCATATATGATGATGATGGTGTCTGGAAATACTTCATTTCCGTGCAATAATTTAGGTTTCTATTACCAAACCTTGGTAAATATTTACAAAATATTACTTGGTCCAAAGGATGCTTGAGAATGGGTTATGGCCCCTCCCATTTTTGAGAAGGGGCCAAAAGGGATTAAATTATATGTTTTCATATATAACTGTAGAATCTCCATTATTTATCAGATTTTGATGAAGTTTCTTTAATTTTGTTCCATTTCCAATCAGCAGTATGTTAACAGAGTTTGTGTCACATTTTCAATTATGAAATAAGTGTGACCCAAAAGGGATGAATATCAAAAAATAGATTTTGTTATTTTCTGTCTGATTTTGATGCAGTTATTTTAATAAACTCCTCCTGAAAAATGTAACCTATTACCATTCCTAGTTATAAGGGCCACAATGGACAAAATATTTTTACCCTTCAGATTTTAATGGGGTTTATTTGTTTCTTTGTTAAAACAAAATCACTTCATTATCAATAGCCATTTTCTAATTTTGTTATATGATGCTGCACAATTTTAGGGGCAACAAGAACAATTTGGCTTGTTTGTCACATACTGGGGATCCTAAGATTAATAAGTTTGGTGACCTCGTTTAAAGTTTCCTGTAAAAGTAGATTTGTCCTGGTTTCAATGTTTAAACTTTAATTATTCCTTTATACTTATATGTCTACTGTCTTTATTCCATTCAGGTGTCAATCAAAATGTTTTCCTATGTGTAAAAAAATGCCATTTTACATAGACATGTACACTTAAAGTATTTCACCTAACTTATATCCCATATTATAAATACAACTAGATTTACTTTTAGTGAGTTAAGAGGGAAGTCCTGTCATTTTAGGTATTAAAAGTTGAAAAGATTGTTTGTGATCAGAGGAAAACTGTCGTTGAGGCATACAAATTATGTCTATATTAGTCATAAGTATGCGATATTAATTGTGTTTCTGATCAAGAGAAAGTTAGGACTTTGTGAAAACATCCTTCTATTAATCTAAGGTCTAAAGCAATTTACATAGGCCACCCAAATAATTAAACATACTTAAACAGGGCTGAGATAAATTATGTAAATAGGATTTCAAATCCGGTCAGTTTGTGTTGATAAGGGTATGGAATGCATTGTCCACTGTATAATCTGCCATATCTAATATTTGTACTTCTAAATATATCTAATATAGCAGGATTATCAACAAAACAAAAAGAATTTTCCCATACACCTGAAAGCTGACAGTTTACACCGGAAGAAAAGATCAGTAATTGTATTGTAAATTTAAAGAATTAGTGATTATATTTTTCGTTGTTAGAATTGCCGAATGTCTGTAAGGTAATATTCCTTACTACCCTGTTCTATTTAAGTGTAATTTTCTTTTATCCGACATTATAAAGGTATTGATTCAACTTGCCGATTTATAAGGTTACCACTGCTTAAGTATTTTAAGTCAATACATAAAAAGAAGAAAAATGAGCTTAAGGTTGATTTTGATCAGAGTGTACTTATTGACTAAAACTTGGAGGCCAATGTTTTCACTTTTATGCAAAAGATTTTAGTGATAGGCAGTTATTGAACACCATAGTGAGTCAGTCAGATTCTCGGCTGACCAAGCAGAATAAATATTTCTAATTAAACTTGTTTTCCATTGAATAAAATATAAAACATTATCACCCAATCGTTGGTAATGTGTGAATGGAAAGAAATGTTCGTTTTATTGATACGACAGACTGTCTTTTCACCGTGAGTTCCACAGCATATCACATGACCAGTCAGGTGGAAACACGGTAATTAGAGTAACAACAGATCTGCATTTAAGGAAGGAATAGCAAAGATGCACAAAACCCCATTTGTCCTGAAATGATGGGGTTGTATAACATGTCACAAATAAAATGAATGACTTGAAGAAGTCAGTCGATATTCTGTGTAAAGTCACTGCTCCATAATAATATTGTTACTGTCATTAAATCTTTCAAATCTAAATACAAACTGACAATCTATCCTTGTTTTTCATTAAAGTTACAAAAGTATGAGAGGCAATTGGATGAAAATGACATAAAGATCTTGTGCATTATATTTTTACATTGTTTCAGCGGTAAATTATTTCTTTCCCAAGCTAGGAGAAGCCTTTATCCTATTGATTTTGGCCATGTAATCCGACATTAGTTCTGCCAGTTGACAAGTATAATATGGGGACTTGAGTCTGTAGAAGAATTAACCCAAGGCATGCTATCATCTTTTATGAGATACTGTTACAATGAATTCACCAAATTTATTGGTAAATTCAGATTTTTTTCATTGATTTGAAAGAATAGAATCAATGAGAAGGTTTATTTAAAGTTGTAACATAAAATATAATTGATGCATTGATTTATTGAAGATGTGCAGGCCTATGGGTAATAACTCAACTACTTATAATTATGGTCTGTTTTCTTTGTTTGCAAACACATAGTGCAACCAACATCCATAATTTTGCAAAATTCATGTAATTTCATGTATTTTTTATCAACGGTATAAATCCTCTGTAGGTTGACAATGTAAACTGTATCCTCCAAATATTTGCTAAATCTCAAAGCAATTTATGATAAAAAATATTGCTTTTCTTGTCAGAAGCTAAAATTGACATTTGAGGCTATCAGGGGAAATACACAGCATTATGGATGGGGGTCCACAAATGTAAACAAAAAGAAAATGAAAAAAAAACTGTACATCTTTAGAACCAAGATTTAAATATTTATATAGGGCAATTAGATAAGAGATATATAAGTACATTACAACCAAACTGAATTAGGAATATGTAAAGATATTGTCTGGTGCATCTCATTTGATAAATAGGGTATTCCAAAAAAAAAGTTGTTATTTTGTATAATTTTCAGTTCATGGAATTGTCATTTTCTAAAAATGACAGTTGTATGTAGAAAGATATTGAAACTCCCCAAAATTATTTCTGTCTATTGTAAATAAAGTAAGTGAGAACTGAACCGTCAATCCAAAACTTTTGTATGTATAAAAAAATTTAATGTTGAGGCCTTGTTTTATATTTTGATAATGACCCAGTTTAAGAAGTACAATGTGGGTCACCTTTTTATTTAAATATCAAGCAATTCATTTACATGTACATACATAAATAATTTAAGTACTGATAAATTACAAACATGCATGTAATCAAACATGCAAATACAGTACTGAATAATGTTTTATTCTAGTTCTCTTGTAGCACAAAAAGGTAAAACCACAAAATGATAAGTTAGCTGTTTCTGGAGACATTAAATTCTTGTAAAGTTCTGACAGATGTGTTATAATACTGATAACCAGATGTGGCTTGGATAAAAAGTGCCTCACAGAAACTCTTTGGTTTCCCTCAGCTAGGAACTGTTCTGCTGTGCTTCCCTCTGTATAAATTTTGCACTCTGAAATTGTACCATCATGAAGATGATTTGAATGAGAAGAGATAATGGCTATATGTATTTCTAATATACAGAAGTCAGATATTGACAACTTTTTCAGCACAATTAAAATATAAATATTTTTAAAAGAAAAATGGCATTAGGCCCTAATAAAAAATATCCTAGATTCTCAACCTCCCACATCGATTTTTTCACCCCCTAAAAATTTTTATTTTTGTTTTTTGGCTGACAGCATTTTTCACAAAATTTGATAAAAAAATATGAAATTTGCCCATCCACCCCTAATTTTGATAAAAAAAATGGATGAGAAACTAGGAATTTATTTTTAT
>MJUU01061497.1:219953-237117 GCA_002080025.1 Modiolus philippinarum
CTCTGAAACCACTGAAGCAAATGCAACCAAACTTTACAGGAATGATGTACTAAAGGTCCTTAACAAAGTTTGCTCATTTTGTTCCGATCCGATAAAAAACATGGCCGCCAGCACGGAAAATAGTTTAACATTGGCCCTAAGAGAAATTCACATTTTCTTCTTCTCCTCTGAAACCACAAAAGCAAATGTAACCAAACTTTACAGGAATGATGTACTAAAGGTCCTTAACAAAGATTGCTCATTTCGTTCCGATCCTATAAAAAACATGGCCGCCAGCGCGGAACTTAGGTTTAACATTGGACCCTATGGGTTCACATTTTCTTCTTCTCCTCTGAAACCGCTGAAGCAAATTCAATGTCAGGTGAACGATACAGGATCAGTGTCTGAGCCTCTAGTTTAATTCCACAAGTGAACAATTTTAATTTTTCTTTGTATCCTGAGTCTCTTTAGTTTTGTATTTTGTGTGGATGGAGGGTATATAGTACCAAATCCTAACCATTCCATTTTGTATTTTATACAGGTGCCTTGTGGGTGTGTGTAGTACTGAATCCTAACTGTATACCGTCAGATAAAGACTACTGGCAACAGTTACTGGACCAGTGGTCTGTGTCTCCTGTTTGTCCACTAGAAGATGCCGATACTAGACCTACTAATGATGTGTTGTTGTCAAATATGGGCATTCATTCTGCCTCAAGTAAGATTATTTTTATGAAAATTAGTAAACCAGGAAATATTTGCATCATATTTATTTCGCAGTAAATTGACAGGATTTAAGTTTGCGCAGTTTTGAATTTGCGCTGCCAAAATGTTGACCATTGACTTCAATAATAGACAAGTATATTCACGCCTTTTCGCTTCCATTCCAAACGCCAAAATAAAACTGCCACGAAAATTTCTTGGTTTACAGTATGTATTTTTCACCGGATAAAACTTGAAATATACATGATAAAATATGAAAAAATACAAATCTCTCCTGTCACACTATCCTACAGAAATAAGCTTTGTTGTAATGTTGTTATATATTATTTTGAAATGACGATTGCAACATATGAACAACCTCAGAGCAGCTTGGTAAAAAGCCAGTAAAACAGTGTTTTGGCTAGTTGATTGTACAAGATTTGTAGAAAATTTTCAAGCATTACTCTTTTAAACAATAAAAACACTGTTTTCAATGATAGGAAATTTAGAACTAATTATCATGATCATAAATTCTTTTGATTTTTTTGACAGGACCCTTCCAAAATAAGCCAAGAACTTTATTTCGCAGAGCAATAGAAGCCAGCAAACTGAAGTGGGATGATAAGCATTTACAGAGAATTATAAATGAGGATAACTTTAACTGTAGTTCTGCCTCTTGTGGAGACATAGATATGTTTGATAATCATGGAATGCCTATGTGGAATGGTAAAATTGTAGATTTAGACAAAAGTTATATAAAATTGCAAAAAACTCATACTCATAACCAGTCAGTTTATAAGCATATACTGACGAACTAAATACCAAGAAATATGAATAGAAGCAGGATAAATATTGAAGACACAACCACCCAATATACCATGATTAAACAAAAAAAACAAAAAAAAACTAAAATAGTATGACTTTCAAGAATGAGCAAAATCCAAAATATCATTAAGCAAAAACTGTTCAATCTTAAACATAAAAGTAAAAACAAACAATATATGACTATCTGCTTCTGTTTCTTGAATAATGCATTGTTATATTTCCTCAAATCTAAAAAGAAGAGACAAAAGGGAGATTCATTAATAAAGTTAGTAACATGGGACAGCACTTGAGTGGCAGGATTTATATTAAATATCTTTATTAATGCTATTTTTTACCCTTACAGGTTGACAGCATATATACAAGACACAAACAATTAAACAATAAAACATATATACATTCATTTAGAACAATAAAAAATATTGAGCCCCATCTTGGCTCTCTCCTTAAGCTACCTATATAAGTGTTTACACAAATATAGACTCCAGTAACAAAACCAAAAAAAAAAAAAAAGAACCACATATACATGTATATTGATTTAAAGCTTAAGCTCCATGGGAATATAGCATAATGTCAGTTACTTCAGTAGAATTAGTTTTGCATTATATTAAGCAGTATAGAACTAGGCAATAAAAACTGTTATTTTCATAATTTTCCAGCATGGCCCTGGCCTTTAACCTTAGCTTAAATATGTTTCACTATTTGCAATATTCTGTTAAGTTGACAAAAGCTTGACCCAAATCTTTCAGGTAAAGATAGAGAAAAGATAATTATTTGAAAATTGTATGAATCGGTTTGTGATAAATAAATATATTACACAACAGTCATTGTGCTATCATGTGTGTTTTTTTGTTTGTTTTGTTTTAGAACATTTTCCTACAGCATGTGCCAGAGTTGATGCTTTACGTTCCCATGGGTACCTAAAAGAATCTCTTAGATTGGCTGTTAGTATTGTCCGAACATTAAAACAACAACAGAAAATATACCAAGAAATGTACAGACATCAAAATGAAGGTAAATTAAAAAATAATCAATTTATTATAGAGATCTGAAATTTATATATTCTTGTTGTATAGGTAGATAGTAACAGTGGCCAAAAAACAAAAGGATAGTATGCAGTTATTTACTTTCTATTTTGAACAATAGCAAGTTTTTGTTCCCCAAGACACAACTATTCCCTGACGAAAAGTTTTATTATACCGAATCTAACATTTTTTTAACATACCAAAAATCAACTGAAAAAGAAATGAAAAAAAATGTGATTTTAATTTTTTTCCTTTATACACAATGTGATTAAAAATACCACTCATGCGGAACGGACAAGCCCATTGCCCAATGAACATCTTCATGGAATAGTCCGCAAAAAAGTCATCACAGTGCTATTCACTGACCGCTTAATAGTTGAACTATTTTTTACCAGTAAAAAGTTTTTTTCTGAACAATGGAAAGAAATAAACTTTTTATGACTGAATTTTACACAGAAAATTTTGTAAAGGTATAATAAATTCATATATTGTACAAAAACTAGATCTAACAAGATGTTTATCTATCAGTTTAAAAGGACATCGACATTTACTTAATGAATTTATTATTGTAAACAAGACCAACTTGATGTACAGTTTTTGGAAGTGTTATTTTATAGAACTAATATCAGTATGGGAGAAGTCCAAGGGTGTTAATAACGAACTCTGACAAATACACAGTTTGAGGAAGTGTTATTTTATAGAACTAATATCAGTATGGGAGAAGTCCAAGGGTGTTAATAACTAACTCTGACAAATACACACCTTAGAAGATTTTTCACGTACATTGCAATTTATATGATCTTCCCTAGCAATATTTTCATTTGTTTTGATTGTCAATTGTGTGAATATTTACAGTTTAGAATTCATGATATTTCCAAAGTGCTAAAGTCATTTACACATTGTTTAACTCCTGTTACATATAAATATATTTATTTTGACCAATGTGAAAATCTGATAATAAGTTTTAACAACACCTATAGCCAATAACAGGCTATTGTTTTGCGCTCTTCTTTAAGTAAATAAGGATTTCCTACAGTGTATACATTTTGTCCCATCGTTTTAATTCAGCTCACCTGGCTATTGTAATATAATATGTAGACTTTTCTATCATTTTGCATTAAAAATTAGGTCTATCCATCTTTTTTCATCACATTATGAACTTTTCATTCAGAGATTTTCTTAGAGGGGCCTTTAGAACTAATTATGATAACTATATTTTTTGAGTATGAAAATTATACTCAGTAGTTTGTTACCCCATCAAGGATTATGGGAAACATTGTTAGTCATCGGCCAAAAACCCAGATTTTATCATATATATAGAGATATAAATTCAGTCAAAGTGGAAACTTGTTCATCTCCCGAATTTGCGAATATTTACACTAATGCAGGGCCTTAAAATTAAAATATAACGGTCTATCGTAGGAACCCAACGGTGTTGGAATTAGAGAAATGAATATCGAGATTGCCTTCCCACCGAGGGATTTGGCTGTTCCTCGAATACACAGATATTACAGACAGATTACACTGCCCACACCATCTCTGTGGGAGACCAAAGGGATGTAAAATAGAAGGAACTAGAAAATTTTCCAGTTATAGGGCGGCACGCCCACCATGCCACCCCCTAAATTTGTGCCTGGCTCTAGGTTAACAATACAGTTTATTGAGAGATCATGCAGTTGTCTGTTCAAGGTATTTAGTGTAAATGAACTTCTAACAGTTCTGCAACATCCAAACCTTCAGCAATTTGAAATATTTGTACAATTATTGTATGATAATGATATAACTCAGTAACATAATGAAAATCTATTTTATCAGATATGCCAAGTACAAGTAAAGGCTGTAGTTCAAAATTACCTGTAACGAACAACATCGAAGGATGGATTGGTCATGCTTTAGATCCCCTTGGTGTTTTGTATGAAACACTAACAGAAGCTTCAATATCACAAGAAAACTCAACAAGAACAACTGGTAAGTTAGTAATAAAGTTACCCTCAAATTTGGTTTTATTGTGCATTTAAAATAATAATAATTCATCCTTTTTTGAGGTGGATAGGTATGTTATTTTACTGACTATGTGAAAAGATTTCATTGTGATTCTTGTATTGGAACTTTTATAGCATGAACTCAGATTACTTTAATGATATATCTACATTGTCAGTGTTGCCATTCTTCTTTTGTATTTGTAAATATCCATAGCTCATTCAGTTTTGATGAGAGAATTGTACCTCACTGTTTTTGAGTAAGAGATCAACAAATTTGTAAATATATGTTGTGCTGCATGTTAACTTTTCGTCAGCCATCATCTAATACTTTGAAGTTTCATATCATTTATCTAAGAGAATAACATTTTATGTATTTCAGATGTAGTATTTTCTAGTCTATTATTCAACGATGACAATAATAGTTGTCTTCCGCCCCGATACCAACATGTAGCTGTACCAGGAAGTTCTGACAGAATGGAATCTTACCTCACATTAGCTGTTGAAGCTGCTCTTATTTGTAAGTCATACACTGTGCACTGGTACTAATTTTTATGTCCCTGCCGTTAGGCGATGGGGGCATTAAGTTTTACCCTTGTCCGTACGTACGTCCGAAATTTTCATCAAGGATTTCTCAGCTTGTGTATGCAGGAATGATTTTGATATCTGGTATGAAGCTTTTGTATGATGAGTTGTACCTGTCTCCCCTTTTCAGGTCCGTCACTCATCTACTTCCTGTTTGCCGATATATCTGTATGGCGGAGGCATCCGTGATCCATGGACACATTTTCTTTTATTGAATGCAAGTGCTGTTTTAAGTATAACATAGATTCCAGCAGCAACATAGTATAAAATAAGTCTTTGAATAGACATGTAAATGTATTTTTATACATTTAAGTGCTATTAAAAACTATGAGATGAATGATCTAAGTATGGTAGATGCAGAAATATATGTACATCAACAGATGCCAAAGTAACACGCTGAACAAATTATTAAGAAAATTCTGTTGCCAAAAATTAGGATACATCAGCATGAGAAGACAGAGAATACACAAACTTGGGAAGATTAAGAACACATAAATATTTGAACACAGAAAATACACAAACATTGGAACACAAAAGAATACAAAAGCATTGGAACACAGAGAATACACAAATATTAAGACACGGAGAACAGACATACATCAGGACACCGAGAATACACAAATATGGGGACACAGAGAATAAACAGACAAGGTGGGCACAGAATACATAACTATTTGGACAGAGAATAATCAAATATCAAATATAGGGACACATAGAACACAGGGAGAATGTGAATACACAATTTAAAAAAAGGGAGAAACCAGAGAAAATACAGTCATGGGGAGACAGGAATGCACATGAGGGAAATAGAAAATACACAGACATAGAAGAGTTAGAGAATGCACAAATTGAGGAAAACAGAAAATACACAAACGGAGACAATAACAATAAACAATTTAATAATCAATATGCATATCAATAAATAACCATTATAAAATCAATATGCTCACTGTTATTTTTATGACACAAAGCAAGCAATATCTGTTAAAAGAAGTACATTTATGCTTTACATTTAACAATAATTTGGGAGCAATCTCAAGTCTCGGCTGTAATTTCAATATACAATTATGGCCTGCTGTTTAGGGAAACATCCAGATTTGTCAACCCGAGGAGGAAGTTGTTTCCCTAGGGCTCTGCCCGAGGGAAACCACCCCTCCAAGGGTTGACAAATCTGGATGTTTCACGTCAACAGAGGGCCATAATTGTGTTATTATATTTTAAACAGTGTCATTAATTCCAAATCAAGAGTTCTTATTACGGTTTTAATCTCACAAAGAAGACTGATGTAATCTGCTAGTGACTTTTAGATTCTACAGGGTTGTTTCTCTCTGTCATATCATATCCGGGTTGTTCAGCGGGAAACAACAGGGTTGTTCCCGCAGTGATGTCATATCAAGGTTGTTTGCTAAAACATCTGAGTTATTTTGAAGTCACATGATAGCTTTCATCCAATTAAATCTTCTCTTACTTAGTAAAATATAATAATATGTATTGATTTATGATTGAACATACATGTAGGTTTGGGTCAACAGAGACAGATGCCATCAGGACTATACACACAAGAAAAAACAGTCAAACAGGAAGAAAAGGTCATTGCCAAGTTACAAGCTGTAGAACGAGACCCAATGATTGCCAGTGTATACCAGAGACAGGCAAGGTTACTTTTGGAAGGTAAGTGTCTGTGTTATTTGTTACTCATCTTCTAAGACAAATTCCAAAGTCTGAGTGATTGGATAGTTTTAGGTTGACGATGAGAAAAATAAAATAAGATATGGGATAGTGTAAAAGGGGAAATTTTAGCGAGGGTTTTATTTTCGCTAATTACGCGATTTGCCGATATTCGCGAAAATTTCCCTTCACGTAAATATGTTTTTATTACACATGTAACCAAAGGCAAGTGAGAATCGCGAAAATAAAACCTCGTGAATGAGTTTAGGAATCAAAATCACGAAATCTAAACCATGCGAAATTATCCCCTTTTACAGTTTATGTGAGTTGGACTACAACAAATAAAATCCAAAATAAAGTACAAAAACTCAAAACTCTTACCGTATTCAGAGTTGCATAAGAACTTGTATTGTTAGTTGTTAAGCTTCTGAAAAAAAAGAGAACAAAATAGCACCCCATTTATATTACAAAATGATTGAATAAAACTGAATAAACAACAAAGAAGTGTAAATTAAAAAAACAAAAGATCTGTATACACAGTCACCTCAATTTACTAATAATTAGCCTGAGGCAAAGTTGCATGATTCAGAAGTCATTTTGCAAATGATCTAAAATGTGTGAACATGATTTTTCCTTTAAATGAAATTAAAGAGTATCAGTATGTTAAAGCTTATAAGTAACAATATATTTTTGCATAGAATATTTTCCATTGAGAATTGTAAAATCCATTTCATACATATCAAACATATTATAAAGGTAACATTTAATGTTGGAGTGCTGATCAAATTCATATAAATTAATTGATTTGAATTAAGGATGTCGCTGGTCAATTTGAAAATTAGGATTTCATATGAATGTTAAATTTTGTAAGAAACCTGAAAAAGAAGTAATTTAAGAAAAAAAAAATTGTTAGTTGCTGATGTCATTGTAGAGATATAAGTGATTAACAATTTGGTGGGAAACTGAACTCCTTAATTTTTCATAGGTTTAAAGTAAGGTATGTTTATCCATGAACGAATGTGACAAAATAAATAGGAATTATTGATATTTTGCCAGAATGCTGTTAAAGATGTATAAAATGAAATTATCAAAAAAAAAAAAAAAAATGGGGGTTCATGGGCAAAAAATTATGATCTTTTGAATGGATTAAACCAGAGAAATCGGACAATCTGACAGAAATTTTAAAACATGAACAGTGAGCATCCTTCAGGTAGTTAATATAGTTTTCATAACGAGAAAGAATTGTGTATCGATGGATATCAACAAGAGTTAGGTAATTTCAAAATATAATAAACAAGCCTTTGGCGAGTTTATTATATTTGAAATTACATAACAAAGGTTGATATCCAGCGATATATAATTTTTTGGAGTTGTTAAAACTATTTCTCTTATGGTTTTCATAATATTCAGTGCTGAACTGCTGTTTTTGTTTCAAACAACAACACCGTTGCTAGGTAACGTTAATGAAGGCCAACGAGATTTCACAGTGGTCCAATAAAAACGTTGAAAAAATAATAGCACATCACGCATGATGTGTTATTACTTCACGCTCGACCAATGAAATTCCTGTAAAAGCGATTCAACAAGTTCATATCTAACTCCAGCTTCAAAGTCTTGTTAAGTACCACAAATTACTATTCGTGCAAGGAATAGATATTAAGCGTGCATCATAAGAGAATCATTAGAATTGAAATATTAAGACAGCCTTTCATTCGATATTGAAACAATTATATTTTGAATTAAGAAATAATAGAATTG
The DNA here is from genome assembly GCA_002080025.1 of Modiolus philippinarum. Classification (NCBI taxonomy): domain Eukaryota; kingdom Metazoa; phylum Mollusca; class Bivalvia; order Mytilida; family Modiolidae; genus Modiolus; species Modiolus philippinarum. The sequence continues at coordinate 228,469 of MJUU01061497.1, forward strand.
TAACAGTTATCATGTATGTATTATTTACAGGTGGAAGTAGCTCAGCATTAGGAATTGGTATACACTCAGAGACATACCCTATGCATACATTTGCAAAATTTATGTTTAATAGCTTACTACAGTACAATGAAGACTTGGCTTATCAGATTGGACTCAGAGCTATGAGGTAAATGTGATAAAAATATATGTTTAAAAGTTAACTACAATACAATAAAGACTTGGCTTATTAGATAGGGGTAAATATTACAAAATATTGTTAGCATTAATTTATTCACGCTTTTTATACCCTCCTTGGAAATGAAGTTTAGATGTATATCTATCTCTCTTTTCATGTGTCCACTTTTTGCAAGCCTTACTCCCAATACTCAAGGATTTTGATGAATCTTGACATAAAGGATGGACACTATGCAGATGTTTGTGAAGGAATATAATTATTCATGAAAGGGAGATAATTCGACAGACTTACTTTGATTTCTTTTGCAAAGATTTCCTTGCAAGTACAACTGGTCTTAATCCACTTGAGGATTTTGTTGAAATTTGAACAAAGGAGATTACTTCTTGCAGATATACATGTTGTCTGACACCTAGAAAGGGATTTAGTTTTTACTTTTCTTTTATTTTTAGGAAATGGGGGTGCAGGGGCATCTTTTTACGGCTTTTCAAGTCTGCTTTAGTTATGTATTTTGACAACTTGTATGAATGTCAACTTAAAATGTATATCCTATATCAACATGTCTTGAGTATTGAAATACAGACAATATGCACACTATAGTTTGTTTTTCCAACAGAAGATATGTATTGAAATCATAAAAGTAGTGCTATTTTCATTCGTCAACTGTATTATAAACATTTTTAATTTATTGTGGTTACTGATTGATTATTTTTGTAGACTGCCTGTGTTAGAAGATACTGATGATGTTGATGATGGAATAAACAACATAGCTTCCTCAGTATTAACACGGTTTCCACGCTGGTTTATTCTCGGTCATGTCGAAGGTCAGCAGTGTGATCTTGCTTGCACATTATTAGCTGCTGCTAAAGGTTGGTATAAAATAAATATGTAGCTTGTTACATGACTATCAGATTATAGAACAACATCATTATCCAAACTTTAGACATTTGAAGTTCCAAAAAGACAAATAACTAGACATATTGAAAGTATTGTCATTGCATTTGACTTTACAAATGTACATTAAAGTCAGATGTATTTATTATTATCTTGAAAGCATATTATGCTGTCTTTGTTTCTGGTATGAAAAATTGCATGCCTTGTATGATCTATACCTTTTGTTCAAGCTCTTTATCAACAGTAACATTTGGTTATTTGTAGTTAAAAGAATGATATATATTGAATTTTTCATTTTGTTTCCAAAAGTTATGTTTTGTTACTGTAGGTAATATGATGAGACTGAGGACAGTTTTAGAAGTTTCCCAAAGACATATCCATAGTTCTTCACAGTTATTCAAACTGGCACAAGATGTATTCAAAATAGCAACTCCACCAGATACACCTAAACATATGCCTCTTCTCAATGCTGCATTTGAATTAGGACTTCAGGTTAGTTTTAAACTATCAATCTTTTATTGTTAAAAAACAAATATGGTGTTTTATATATAGTCTCTAACATTGTTTCCAGTTTATTACGTTTATTTCTCACATTGAGATAGTTGAATTTTCACATTTTAAAGTTCGAGGTTTACCCAAGAACTTTAAAATGTGAAAATTTAACTATCGAGATGTGAGAAATTATCGTAATAACCGGAAAACAATGTAACAGATTGTTTCTCTAATTTCTACTCAATTTATTTGAAGTAAAGTGATCTCTGTAGTCTCCAGTCTCAAGTATGCCGCCATTTTGTTGCTATCATCGTTGCTATGTGTATCATTGCGCCATTCATTTAAAGGGCTGTTGAATATAAAATTTTTGATAAAAATGTCATATTATCAATAAATTGAGTTATCTTAGTCATGAAAATGCAAAAACTGTTTCGCAAGACAATGATGCAGGTGTTAATTTCATCAACATCCGGTTGCACTATTTCCAGAAACTGACACGAGACATTTACATGATTGACCAATCGCCAGCTGAGATCAAATAATACCCATGTTGATTATCATTTCGATAACCAACTAGTCAGGAGGTGTTTATATTTGCTAGAAATTAGAGAATAAGAAATATAGGATAGATTGTGCATCTTTGTAGATTGTAATTTTATTTTACCTTTTAAATTAAAGACAAGTTGTAAGTAAAGAAACAATATTTTGATCATTTGGTTCAAAGGAGAAATGTACATGTATGATGTCAAGGATAAGAACTTTGGCTATCTCTGGAATACTTAAAAAGAGTAGTTGGAAAAGGATTATTTCAGAATAATTTATTGTTGTCGAAACAAGACAAAATGTCTGAAAACTTACACCTGCACAAAATGACAGATTATTCTTGATTTTGATTTTTGTACAGAAAATAAAATTATGATTTACACATCTTGTGACTTCACTGCTTCTATTATTAGATATAGCTTAAATTATGTCATAAAAATAAGTGTCAGAAATAGTTTTAGGATGCTCATATTTGAATATTTTTGTACTACAGGTGATGAGGATGACACTAATGACAATGAACTGGCGAAGGAGAGAAATGGTCCGTTGGTTAGTTACTTGTGCTACAGAAGTGGGTGTTCAGGCTCTGGTTTCTATTATGCAGAACTGGTTTTCACTGTTCCAGCCAATAGAGGCAACAGGAATGGTTGCTACGACAATCATGTCTCATTCAACAATGCATCAATTTCATCTAAATTATCATCAGCAGGAAGATCTGGCCCGTCACGCCAGGGATCTAGCTTTACAGTGTGCCAACAAAGACCCACAAAATTGTGCTTTATGTGCATTAACTCTGTGTGAGAAGGACCCAATTTCATTTGAAACAGCTTATCAAATAGTTATTGATGCAGCTGCTCATATCATGAACTCAAGTCAGTTGTTTACAATAGCTCGATATATGGAGCACAGAGGATATCCACACAGAGCTTACAAATTAACTTTACTTGCCATGAAAAATCTTCACTTAGCTTATAATCAAGACACTCATCCTGCAATAAATGACATTCATTGGGCATGTGCACTTAGTCATTCGCTTGGGAAAAATGAACTTGCCAATATGATTCCTTTATTAGTGGAAAATGTTCAGTGTGCTACAGTATTGTCGGACATTCTACGAAGGTGTACACTTACAGCTCCAGGCCTCGGTGCAACGGATGGAAAGAGACGAGCTGTGAAAATGTTGTCGTATGATAAACATCCATTAAGACAGTTAATGGAAGCTACGATACGTTCATACATCAACACAACACATTCAAAATTGACACATATTAGTCCAAGACATTACGGTGACTTCATTGACTTCCTAAGCAAAGCTAGAGAAACATTTTTGTTAGCTCAAGATGGGCATATTGAGTTTGCTCAGTTGATTGAGAACATGAAACTTGTATATAAGGGGAAGAAGAAGCTGATGTACTTGATCAAAGAAAGATTTGGATTATAATATAATATATTATTATGAGCGGGACCAAGACAGCTGAATCATACCTCGTTTTTCTGTGATCTGGTGTTTAAGCCCTAGGCTACCACCATAGCAGTGTGCTTTATGTTAGCCTCACTTTCAAAATATCATTGAAGTGCTACATTTTTCATATGATGAATATTTTTCTATATTTATTTATTTATACAAGAGTTATTAATGTGTACAATTAATTATGAAACATTGTAAGAAATTATTTTTACAGATGATGGGGGAAAAATGCATTTTTCAAGAAAAATATGTTCTATTGAGCTAAATGATCAGGTTTTTACTTGTTCACTCAAGGTCAAGGTAGTAAACTTTATATTAGTGAAAGTTACATTTTTTTTTAAAGAATGGAGATCAGAACGTTGTTTTCATCATAATTCTAAAATTTTTGAAATTCATTGCTTATATTGTATATAAATAACATTTAAGTAATTGATTTTTCCTTATATTTTATCAAAATGTCACAGAGGGCATGTTAAAATGAAAAATTATGTCTTTAATTAAGGATGCATGTTTATCTCCCCATGTTATTTTTGAACTAAGAAGGCTAAACAGTTTCTTGGTACTTAGGGGCTTGTTTGATTACTCAATATAGGGATACTGAAATTAGTATACATTTTGCTACCATTTTAAGTGCAGATCTGTAGACAATTATTTGTAAGAAATTTATTTATTTATATTTATCATGAGGCTAACATATTTCACAAATATGAAAGAGAATACAAAAGATCTAATTTATTATATGTTTATATATAAAGCCATTAGATGTTGCCAAAATATCTTTATAAAAGAAAAAAATGTATTTTCAGAGATTGGCCATAATATTCAAAATATGTGTGTTTGTGTGATATGTGTTGTGTATGATTTGTTCTGTAAGATTGTGGGAATTTCCCGAAACAAAAAAATGACTTCCACTAGGTCGTTGAAAAATTATCCAGACTGGTAGTTCGAATAGAAATTACTTTCCTGTGGTTACAGAATTCTCAAATGAATACCCTATCCATTTAATTAAGAAAAAATATTTTAACAGTTCTAAAATGAACCTCTTTTTGAGATTTGAAAGCCAAATTATTTTAAGTTAAGTTCTATATTCTCATTTTAACCTGTACAACATGTTAAAATTCAAGTAGTTCTTCCATATATAAATGTATAATGACAAGATAAAAGAAATTCCCACTATCTATTTATATTTCCAGAAGAAATTCCCACAATCTATTTATATTTCCTCCTGAGAAATGGTGCTAAAGATATTTATATATTGAGTTTTCAGATAGTTATGTTTGTTTAGTTAATTTTATGCATTTATTTCAGGAAAATTTGTTGTCATGTCTCAGAATATTGTCTCTTTATTTGTACATTACCTCATGTACTTCAACCGATATACATATATGTTTACAAATACCCAATCAGTATCAGTACTTATTGGTCAGTATCAAATTAAAAATTTACTTCATATTCACAGAGAAGCAGGATGTAGTATTGGAGAGCTTAGGCCCTTACAAAAAATCTGAAAAATTAAGGGAGAGTGGGGTGAATTTTTAATTTTGAAAATGCTGTAAAATTTGAAGAAAATTGCCAAAAATAAAGGAAAAAAAATCAAAATTTTTTAAGGACCTGAAAAAAAAAAACAAGCAAGAAGGGGATGAGAATCTAAAATCCAATTTTTTTTATTGCAGCCTTATGGAATTTGTCGTAGATTATTTGGAATCCTCAATCATATCCTTTATTCATAGCCAAGATATTTAGTTCTAATACCCATTTTCTTGTCATGAAAGATTCATTAGTTCCTTAAAGGTCAATGGACAAACTTTCATTGCACTAAATTAAGATTTTATTTTCAAAGAAAGTTGACCAAGACATCCCCATGTTAAAGTAAGGTGAATGCTGATAAGGCATTTTCTCAAGATTTTTATAAATGTTAAACATCTGGAATAACCAGGTTAACAACCTATCAATATTTACCCATGTTTATTTTCCATTTAATTTCACCTTACTACATCCTTAAGTAAAAAATAAAAGATCTTATTTCAGTTCAATTGGCAATTCAAGACCATTTACGTGTTGTTGTTTAATCACCATTATAAATCTGACTGAAAATGTTGCTTGTTTTAATATCTTGAATCTCATTTTAACTGTTGATTTTTGGTTGAATGAAGATTTACACTTTATTTCTATTGGAAATAAAAAGGTTGAGTCTTGTCGGCTAATATGAAAGTGCTGATAGACTTAGGCCATGCAAAGTTATTTATTGGCTCTTGGGCCCTCCATTATCTAGACAGAGACTTAAAAAACTCCACATTAACCTTATTTTTTGCTATTTAAGGAAAATAGAAATAAAAAATCTCCTCTCTCAATACATCGTCTTTTTTTTTTTGAAAATAAAAAAGAAAAAAATCACCTCCCTCCTTCATCAGTTTAAATGAAAATGGACTGAGAACCTAATTTTTAAAATTTGTATGGCCTTAACTTTATTTTTCATTTTTTTTTACATTTATACAAAGAAAGTATATATACATCAAGTGGGTAGTAAAGATTCTCAAATATTTATCAGACTAAGTTAGGCCACTCCAATTTGAATTTTGTTCTTTGGAGATTTTTGTTGGTAAAATTTGAGGGAGGGAATAATTTTTGTTGTTGTTTTGATTTTTATTCACTGAAGACTTCCATTGTGCAGAATGACAAAAATTGAAATTTTTAATATTTAAAAATGCATTGCATTTGTTTTACAACAAATTATAAGTTTGATTGACAGTTTCTTTATTTTTTTGTTGAAAATCTTGATTGGTAACATTGAAATAAAAATTACATTTTTTCTTCATTTTAGCTATAGTGAGCAACTTCTAATCACAAAATATTGAAAATATTTGTATAGCCTAGATATAACATGAATCAAGATTATCAAACACGACAGGTTTTTTGAGATTGTTTATATTCTACTTTCTCTTTATCAATGTTTTACAACTGACAATTACAGACACGGGTAGAATATCAGGAAGTAGATTATAATAAATGTAGGTTTATTTTTAGCTTCAGGGAACAATTTTCTTAAAATCACAAATTAATTTCAGTAAATCACAATTTAATAAAAATGTACAAAAAATTTACCAGACAATAATAGAAGCATTTTTGTAAGTATTATCTTCATGATATCATTTGTTCATTTTATACGAGCCATTCCATTATGTCATCTATAAATATGCAAAAATGAAGCAATAACAAAGATAATCGTGCAATAATTTACATATCACTGGTTAGAATTCAAATTCATGATGAGTCAACTCTGTGTATACAAGTCAATTGTTGTAATAATGGGTATTATAATACTTGTTAATTTTCTCAAAATATTCGTTTGGAAGTTGATTTATAGACTTGATTTCCTAAATTGTATGGCATTTTTTGTCTAGCGTATTTGTTTTCTTTTACAATAATGCGTAGCAATAACCAAATGAATAGGCATTCTGTTGAAAGTATATTAAGTTATATTGACTTTGGTCTTTCAAAGAATTGACTCGTCATGAAAATAAAGAGTTGTCGCACCAACATTTCATTTTTTTATGCAATTGCAGTGTAGTTCATGTAAAATGTGAAATCAAATTTTGGCTGTAAATAAATTTTTTAGTTTATATTCAGTTTGAGAGAAAACTTTTTACAGCATTTCTCCCGATAGCTTTAATCAACTCTCAGATTGTGATATTGCTAGCTTAGAACAAGTAGTTATTTCAAAAGTTTTGATAAATGTAAATTTAATGCTCAGTACCTGAAACATAAATAGTAGACATTCTTGTAAAATATATATACAGATATTGGACAACCCATCTGTAATATTTACAGACAAAATTATTTAGTGACTTAATTTATATATAATTCATTTCTTAGTTCACCATTATTTTCCCTTTACTGAGCCTCAAATTTGTTGTCTTCTTGTGATTGGTTAGTGCTTCATGTTTATTTATAGTTAGACATCTAGTCTATCATCATGTTCTGTATATTTTCAGTGGCAGTCAGCCAATAAACAAATCATTTATGGAAAAAAATTTCTATTAAGTAAAAAAAATTATACAATGCATTGTTTTAGTAATTTTTTACTGCCTCATAAGATTGTTGTTTAGTATACTCCACTTTCAAGTGGGCTTACTGGATTTGTCTTGTATGTGAATATCCCCTCTAAGCTTTCCAATGTCATTGATAGGATTTATCAGGGCCCTCATTTGATAGTTGTGGTTCCCTTTAATTTCAATTTTGAGTGCAAATCCCTGAATTTTATCTCCTGTCTTTCTGTTTTCTGAAAAGGTATATCTTATATGACTTTCATATTTTCTTGTGTGTATTTTCTGGCCAGATCTTTCTAGTAGTATCAGAATATTTGACTTAATGAATTAGGCCTTTCCATGTGAACGTGACATCTGTGACATTTTTATGCTCCCACACAGAAAAAGTCGGTTGGGCATATTGTTTTACCCTTCCTCGTCTGTCCTATCTCAGATAAGCTGTTATTATTCCGGAAAACGCCTCCCATGATATTAATGCTATATTTATTTAATTTGCACAGTGATTAAGCATGTGTTGAAGAAATGCATAGATGTCATGGTTGATATTTTGGCCAAAATGTGCATTTTTAGGGAACTTGGCCATTTTATAGAAATATGTGTTCCTTGACTGTTATTAGAGTCCCGCCATGAAATGGTGGCGCCCTATAGTAATCAGCCTGTATGTCCGTCTGTCTGTCTGTCCGTCAGCGTTTTCTATGTCGTACGATAACTCAAGATTGCCTGCACAGATTTTTATGATTTTTGTACTCAAAGTTCAACATGACAAAAGGAAGCTCCCTTTCGTTTTTGAGGAAAATCAGAAAATGATTTTGGGAAAAAACTTAGTTTTTTAGCTCACCTGGCTATAGCCAGGGTGAGCTTTTGCCATCACTTGGCGTCCGTCGTCCGTTCGTCCGTCCGTCGTAAACTTTTCATTCAAAGATCTTCTCCTCTGAAACCACTGAGCCCAATGGAACCAAACTTGGTCACAATAGTCTTTAGGTAGACCCCTTTCAAAATTGTGTCCGGCAGGTTCGCACCTAATCCAAGATGGC
>MJUU01061497.1:241062-254578 GCA_002080025.1 Modiolus philippinarum
AGGAATCAAGTCAAAGATGCTCAGGGCATTAGTGTTTAACAAAACACATCCTGTTTTCCAAAGATTTCCTTGCAGGTATGAGTGGAAATGAGTTCATAACTGATTTGAAGCTTGGAAAGTTTGATTTTAAGGTCTTCTGATCAAAAGGATCAGCGTGTGCTATCGTCGTCACTCGGTGTTGATCATCTGTTAACTCACATTTTCATCATTTACTTTCAAAGCACTCAAATACTGTAAAAGTGGAAAGTTTTGCAAGTCTCCTGATAGACACTTATTTGTGAAAATTTACCTTCATGTAAATTTGTTTTCATTACAAATGTAACAAAGCGAGAATTGTGAAAATTAAACCTTGCAAATATGTTAATCAAAATCACAAAATTTAAACGGCACTAAATTAAACCCTTTTAGGATACAACAAAATTTCCAAATTTAATCCTTTCTTTCTAATTTTAAAAGAAACATTGAGGCCAGAGTGGAACATTGCAAATTGTACTGAAATGATGTATGGAAGGTTCTAACAAAGATTGCTTACTGCATTTTAATCCGAAAAACATGGATGCTAGTGCAGAACATAGGTTTACAGTGGACCCTATGGAAAAATCAAAGTTTTGACATCTCTGTAACTATTGACAAAATTTAACCAAACTGGTACTGAAATTATACATGGAAGGTTGTTTACATTAAAGGAGTGATGTATTTCAAGGTCTTTTTTAAAACTGCTTATTTCCTTCCGATCTGATTAAAAACATTAACTCCAGTGTGGAACATAGTTTAACACTTGACCCTATGGGAAAAACATCATCTACTCTAAAACTGTAGAAGAAAATTGAGCTTAACTGTTCTGGAATGATGTTTGAATGTTCTTTCCAAAGATTGCTCAGTTTGGTCAAATCTGACAAAAACATGTTCTGGTTATCTCCTTTGAAACCACTGAAAAAAAACTACAATACCAAAGTTGCATCATAAACAGTAAATTTTGTTATGCTGTACATTTGTTTTAAGGAGTAACCTTTCATCAACAGCAATAGAAATCAAATAATATGGAAAGCCATAGTCAGAAAGTAGTAAAAAAAGAAGTACTCATTACCAAATATATTGAAAATAGAAGGCCAATTCAGTACCAAGGACATCCACTGAGTGCCATACACAGAATGAAGCCTCAGTATTTGTGTCGCCTGCTGTAAGCAGAGTCGACACATAGGGATTACTATCTGTGGTCTTACATTCAATTTGTCTTTCTCTCCTAATCTAGACATGCACCTAATACTTAAAATTTTAATTTAACATATTATAGAGGTTCAATGGGCCAAAATGGCTCTTTTGCAGTGCAGGTGACACAAGTGTTTCATGGAACACCCATGAATTTTTTTAAAGGGTTAGAATTTTGATAAACAGTAAATTTCTGTAAAACGCAAGGTAAATTTTTCATGTCAGACAAGTCTGACAATTGGGCTAGTGAATACCCTCGGGGACCTCTGGTCGACCAGCAGTGGCATCAGCCCAATGGTATCAAAATACTAATATACCGATGTTGCATCATAAAACAGTAAATTTCGTTATGCTGTACACGTGTTTCAAGAAGAAACCTCTCTTCAGCAGCATTAGAATTAAATAATATGGAAAGCCATAGTCCGAGAGTAATCAAAAAAGAGGTACTTATTACCAATTATATCGAAAATAGGAAGCCAAGGACATCCACGGAGTGTCATACATGGAATGAAGCCTCAGTATTTTAAAGGGTTAGAAATTCTATAAATGCAAGGGAAATTTTTCATGTCAGACAAGTCTGACTATTGGGCTTGTGAATACCCTCGGGGGGGACCTCTGGTCCACCAGCAGTGGCATCGGCCAAATCAGGCGCGGATTCAGGCAATTTGAAAAGGGGGGTTCCAATTAGAAAATGAAAGAAAATATTGCTGAGCGGAGCGAGGCATGAAAATTTTTAGCGTATTTCTTCGTAAAATGTCAGGATATTTATTAAAAAGTTCATGATTGTCCAAAAAAAAAAAGGGGGGTTCCAACCCCCGGAACCCCCCCCCCCCTTTTGGATCCGCCAATGCAAATTCAACTGATATTGACAGGAATGATGTATGACAGGTCTTTTTAATAAAGGTTGTTTATTATACCCCTTGCAAACCAAGTTTGGGGAAATATAGGAATCATCCTGTAAGTCTATCCATCTATCTGTCTGTCTGTCCGTCCATGTACGTTGTCAGTGCATGTTCTCCTAAATGGCTGCTTGGATCTTGATGAAATGTTACACAGTAATAGTACAATTGCTAGAGGCTTGATATTCTATATGTGAATAAAGATTAGTACAATTCCACGAAAAAAAATTGGATCAGGTCAAAGGTCAAGGTAACAGTACAAATTTGAAAAACAACAAGAGCTGTCACCAAATGGCAGCCAGATAATCTCCCTCATTGAACTCTGAATCAATATGGTAAGTGCAAATTCAGGAGGTTGTGGACATAATAGAGGTCTGGACACAGTACAAGTGTGGATACAATAAGAGTATGGACACAATGATATAATCCTGAAGAACTAACTTTTCTGTACAAATCAGACAAAAATAAAATTCACCCTTTTTTGGCCTCTTTGACAAAAATCGTAAGCTTGAGAGAAATTTCTCTCCAATACCTTGAAAAAACTTCAAGTGGATTTCCATGAAAAATGTGTTTCTCTTCCACCTCTCTTTTTTCACAATATCTACTGGGTATCCTGTGAATAGTTGTCGAAGTCCAAAAAATCATTACAGAAGGAATCAATACAAAGTAAAATTATCCCCCTTCTTGGTTTCAGACAATGATAATACTCCTTCATGCATATTTCCATACAATTTCCTTCCTTTGTGTAAAGTTTTATTGAAATCTTTCAAGTGGTTTAAGAGGTAATCTGTGCAGATGGAATCAATGAAAAACTCATAGCCGAGTTATCTCCCCTTCCTGGTTTTGAACAATAATTATATTCCTTCATGTACATCTCCATATAGTGTCCTAGTGAGTAGAGTTTCATTAAAACCTGCAAGTGGTTTAAGAGGAGTTGGGCTTACAAGGTAATCTATGCAGATGAAATCATTGAAAAGTCAACCCTTCCTGGTTTCGGACAATGATTATATTCCTTCATGCTCATGTCCATATAGTGTCCTTCCTATGCGTAAAGTTTCATCAAAATCCTTCAAGTAGTTTAAGAGGAGTTGTGCTTACAAGAAGTTTGGACAGACTGACGGACAGACAGACAGGGCAATTCCTATATACCTCCTAACCTTCATTTGCGGGGGTATAATAACTTTAACATTGCCTATATCTTTTCAGCAATATGTGATAGGACCTTCATATTTGGCCTGTATATTTATACCCCACGCAACGAAGTTGCGGAGGGTATAATGTTTTTGAACCGTCTGTCCGTCCATCAGTCCTGTTCTTGTCACTGCAACTTCTCTGTAACCGCATGACGGATTGCTTTCATATTTGGTAGGATTGTTGGTCATGATGTGTAGATGTGCATACTTTACCGCCATATTGATTTGGATAATTTTTGTTGGAGTTATGAGACTTAGACTATTTTCAGTTAAATTACCAAAGTATCATCTTGTCACTGCAACTCGTCTGAAACCGCTCAATGGATTGCTTTCATATTTGGTAGGATAGTTGGTCATGATGTGTAGATGTGCATACTCCACTGCCTTATTGATCGGATTATTTTTATGGGAGTTATTGGACTTAGACTATTTTCAGCTAAAACAGCAAGTATCATCTTGTCACTGCAACTCCTCTGAAACCGGTGAATGGATTGCTTTCATATTTGGTAGGATTGTTGGTCATAATGTGTAGATGTGCATACTATGATGCCTTATTGATTGGATTATTTTTATTGTTATTGGACTTAAACTATTTTCAGCTAAAACACCAAAGTATGTGCATCTTGTCACTGCAACTCCTCTGAAACCACTTAATGGATTGCTTCATTCCTGCCAAGTAACCCGCCTGATCTGCATTTGCTAGGTCACACCCACAAAAATGTCCCTTCATCCGTCGGTTAAGCATGACCCCCTGCGGGTCACCGTTTTCACTGTGTGATTAGGGCAAGAATTGGGACAGGTGTTATTTATAGAATCTACACAATCTTTTCTGATAAGAAAATGTTTATAAATATTGCTAATTACCTCCCTTGAATAATTTTTTTCATTTTATAAAAAATGGCCCTAAGATATTGATTTTGACACTAATTAATACCCCAAATCATTGTGAAATATCTTAAAAAAACATTTAAGTTTTTGTCTTAAATAGTATCTTGGATAATTTCTCCACAGATTTTATTTTGATGAAATTAAAAATAAATTATTATAGCTGTTTAATCAATTTCTAATGAAATTACATATTGACTTTGCAACAGATAGATGTGAGTGAAGTCTTATTTGAGAATTACTGTTCTCTGTTGTGAAATACACGCTTGAACATGGCTATACAAATGTACCACACAAGTCTCAAAAGCATCAAATGACAAAATCTGATTGCAATGCATACTGGTATATTTGGTATTTTTTTTTAACTGTCTGAAGCAGACTTTAACTTTGAATATATGCCGTGACCCAACATATTCTGAATGCACAATGTTGGGTCATGACCCACCACAGTACTTTTTGAGGTTGGCAGGTATGATTGCTTTCATATTTGGTTGGATTGTTGGTCATGATGGGTAGATGTGCATACTATACTGCCTTATTGATAGGAGTTATTGGACTTGGACTATTTTCAGCTAAAACACCAAAGTTTCATCTTATCACCACAACTCCTCTGAAACCCATTCAATTATCTTGTGCAGAAGGATTGTGCATGCTACTTGGATTTTGATTTTTGATCATATTTGACAAAATTACACATTGATGAACTTTGTCATTTCACATATGATATTGCTTATAGGGTACTTTTTGACTTCAATAATGCAGGATTTTCTTATATGTAGGGGCGTGGGGTATGTGAGCTTGCTCACTAAGGTTCTTTAATGGTCATAAGAAGCTGAACAGCATTGTAGAAATTTCACCAAGGTCAGGTCAGAAGTAAAGGTCATAGAGGTCAAAAGGTCAACATCTAGATATTGCTATAGCTAGTTAATTACAATTGCCAGAGGCTTCATATTCTATGAGTGAATATATAACTAATATAGCTTAGTACTAATCCACCAAACAACCAGTCAGGTCAAAGGTTGAGGTCACGGAGTGCAAATTTAAAAACTTTAATAGAAACTTTAACATTGCCTATATCTTTTCAACCAGATGTGATAGGCCCTTCATATTTACTGTAAACTGATCATATAGAGCTGAACAGCATTGTGCAAATATCACTAAGGTCAGGTCGAAGGTCAAGTCACAGAGGTCAAAATCTAGATATTGCTATAGCTAGTTAATTACAACTACCAGAGGCTTCATATTTTATGTGTGAATATATCTAATATAGCTTAGTACAAACAATCAGAGCTAGGTCAAAGGTTGTGGTCACTGAGTGCAAATTTGAAAACTTTAATAGAAACTTTAACATTGCCTATATCTTTTCAACCAGATGTGATAGGACCTTCATATTTGGCCTGTATATTGATCATATAGAGCTGAACACCATTATGCAATTTCATTATGGTCGGGTCAAAGGTCACAGAGGTCAAAATCTAGATCTTGTTAATTACAATTGCAAGAGGCTTGACATTCTATATGTGAATAAATCTAATGGAGCTTAGTACAAATGTCTACTAAACCTTTGTAGTGTATATTTCAATTTTTTTGCATTGATTTTTGTATTCTAGACATGATTAATACCTGGGGCATAGTTTCTTGTTGCTTATGTGTCCAATGAACTCCATCTTCAAAGGTTCTCATCTCACATATCGGATCATAACCCTTGGCAGGGGAAGATGAATGCACTCTTTTAAGAGAAAGTTATTTATAGGCATTGGTTAGATGTCAGTTGAGAAATACATACTCTGTCTCCCTCAACTGGTGACTTGTTTTATTCAATGTCACAAGATATGTAGAAATTGTAGTCTTTGTTAAGCTTAACACTTTTGCATTAAAACCTAACCTCACTCTCAAATAGATGAATTAAAAATGAAATTAGCAAATGAGCTATTTTTGTTCAGTAAACCTCTAAATTCTGTAAATTCAAAATTTTAATTATTAGGTGAACAACTAGATCAGGTAAACAACATATCCTGAAAGTTTGATTTGAATCGGACTTGTAGTTTTGAAGGAGTTGTGGATTAAAAAACCGACGGATGACACAACAAGGTACTCCGCTGGTGGTCATCTTTGATTGGGTCAAGACTTGCCAGACACAAATTTGAATAGAACCAAACAAGTACTATTATGATCAAGTTGAGTTTCAAATGGATTAGTGGTTTCAGAGAACAAATTCTTTTGATATTTTTCCATATGGTCCAATGTTAAACTATGTTCTCTGCTGATGCCATCTTGGATAAGGTACAGACTTGCATGACGAGCTCAGGACCATTGTAACTAAGTTTGGTTCTAATTGGGCTATTAGTTTCTGAGAAGAGCTTTAAATGTGTTTTCCATAGGGGCTAATGTTAAAATATGTTCCCTGCTGGCAGGAATCTTAAAAGGGGTACAGACCTGCCAGATATCTTTTTCAGAAGGGGACTATCCAAGGACCATTGAGACCAAGTTCGGTTCCAATTAACCCAGTGGTACAGAAGAAAAGATCTTTGATACAAAGATGGATGGATGACAGACAAACAACAGAAGCAAAGTAATAGCAAAAGCTGACCCTGGGTATAGCCAGGTGAGCTAAAAAGTCATCCAATTATTAGCTAAAATAAAAAATTCAATACACAGTTGCATTTTAATGCCACCAGATTCACTTTATTTTGTTATATAGCTTTGGGCATTCCTCTTTTAATTCTCCTCCAATCTTGTGTTTGAATATTGTATTTCTATTGTTCTTTCTCTGCTATTGTAAAAGACAAATTTGTAACTTAACAAGTTTTAATTAGGCTTGGTAAATTAAATATAAGGTGAAAAGCCATATCCATTGACACATGAAAATCAGTCATATAACAGTAAAGATTTCACCTCTCCCTGCAGATCATACTCCCTAGGTGAATAGGTGATTTTATATTCCACATGTTTGTTTGCACAGCTGGTTAAAACAGTTAACAATAAAATCAAATTCAATATCACAATGATTTTGTCATATAGGGTCCTTCCAGTTCATATCCAATTTTCCTGTAGTAATTCCTTGTCCCAACTCCTGGAAGAAAAAATAATGCAACATATTACAACCAGTAACAGATCTAACTGATGCAAATTAAAATAGAACCAGAGAATGTCTGTAAGACACAGATGCCCTGCAAAAAAATCAAAGCTCCGACGGAGCTGAAACTCGAAAGCCCTGAAAATCTACATGTGGCAAAACTTTGTAGCCATCCAAAGAACTTCTGCATACGTCTGCATGTATTAAGTTATTCCGTAATACATGAAAATAATCGGATTGTGTGATTTCATATGCATGTCGATTTCATTGCTATAAATATATGCAATACACATGTCACAGGTAAACAAATGTTATTTTCATCTTTGACAAATTACTGCATGGAAGGCTCGTTGATCCGAGACGCAATATAAACATAGAGGCTCACCTGGCTTTCAGTTGCCACAATGAAGCTAACATTTTAAGTTATACAGTTGAACTTAAGTCTCTCAAACTTTGTTAGCTCAAACACCACCAATATCTTTAACTGTATTTAAAGTCTGATCTTGTTTTACTATATTTCTTTGTTGCGCTTTTTTGACAAAAATGTACTTGCTTATGACCACTTTCAACACCACTGGCGGTTAACAACAATTTTCAAAACCATATCTTTAAGTTACCACATCAATATTTATTTGGAAACCAAATTTCATTGAAATAGGAAAATGTTGAATTTTCCCGTCTTTTTGGCGGCCTTTTTGAAAATGGCAGTCAACAAACAATTTTCAACACGACTTTTGAAGTCGCAACAACAATATCCACTTGGACACCAAAATTCATTGAAATCAGACAATGTTGAATTTTCCTGCCTTTTTTGGCAGCCATTTTGAAAATGGTGGTCTATGAACAATTTTCGACACCGTTTTTGAAGTTGCAACATCAATATCCACTTGGAAACCAAATTTCATTGAAATGGGTCAATGTTGAATTTTCCCTCCTTTTGTGGAAGCCATTTTGAAAATGGCGGTCAGCAAACAATTTTTAACATTGGTTTGAATTTGCGACATCAAAACCTATTTGGAAACCAAATTCCATTGAAATCGGACAATGTTGAATTTTCCCGCCTTTTTTGGCAGCCATTTTGAAAATGGCGGTGAACAAACAAATTTATACACCAGTTTACAAGTTGCCATAGCATGGCAATCATTTTAATCAATTTACACTTAACCTTCATCTTCTCTAGTTATGGATATAAAAGACAACAATATATGAAAATTTGAAAATTCCATGAAAAAGGGCAACAACTCCTACAAAGATTTTTGGATTTTCTTCAAAATTGCAGGGCAGGTAGATCTTAACATGCTGATTATCTTCACTCCAATCAGATTTTTTATATATGTAACGGTGATCGAGTTATTTGCAAAAAATGCAATTTACCCCTTTGTTCTATTTTTAGTAACAGCAGCCATGTTGCTTGGTTTTCGGACTAATCGAACAAAATTTTGAAACTGTTTACCCTGGTGATGATTCAGGTCAAGTTTGGTAACAATTGGCCCCGTGGCTTCTGAGGAGAAGATTTTTTAAATTGATGACAAAAAGTATCAAATTTCTTAAATTTGACCAATAAAGGGCAAAAACTCCTATATGGGTAGTCAGATTTTCTTCAAAATTTCAAGGTGGGTAGATCTTGATATGCTGAACATTTTTGCAATTTAAAGTTGACCTCTATCTGTTATAGTTTTTGCGATAAAAAACAAAGAATATCAAAATTTTGAAATTTTCACAGAAAAAGGGCAATCACTCTAAGACGGGTTTTTTGGATTTTCTTCAAAATTGCAGGGCAGGTAGATCTGGTCATGCTGATCACTTTTACTCCTTCTCAGATTTTTGATATCTGTAATGGGTTTTGAGTTATTTGCCAAATACAGCAATTTACCCCTATGTGCTATTTTTAGTAACGGCAGCCATGTTGTTTGGTCCTCTGACTAATCGAACACAATTTTGAATCTAGATACCCTGGTGATGATTCAGGCCAAGTTTGGTTGAAATTGGCCTCGCGTTTTCAGAGGAGAAGATTTTTGAAAAGTGATGGCAATAGCTCACATGGCCTTTTAGGCCAAGTGAGCTAAAAAATGAGTAATTTGATAAACATGCATATTGTTTTCAATTTAATATAACGAAATCGAAATCGTATTCAACTCAAGGAAATGAAGAAATATAACTTAAATACACATTGTATATGATTTTAAAGAAACTTGTGCACTATATTTTATCGGAAGCACGTAGATAATCTTTTAGTGCTGTTAATAGGCTTGAAGCCTCAAATGATTTTTTCTTACCATTTTAACAACTCTCCAGCCATTTCATGGCTTTTGCGTTAAAAATCACAATAGTTAACCTAGTTAACAAGGCATAAAACTAGTTCCCAGTCAAAAAAATGTCATTGAATCAGGCAGTACAGTTACAGATGATTATTTAATGAATATTACATATAATTGTTCAAAAATAATTTTTGTATATGGACTTTGACTAAGATATCCAACTAAAGTCACTGAGGCATAAAATAAAATTATCTATGAATTATGCAGTACTCTAATGCTGCATTCAGACGTACATATAATGCACATCAAATATGTATCGAAAAAACTTTTGATGCACATTCGATACATATTATGTGTGAACACAACGTTACCAATACGTTCTGAGTAAAGCAAATACTGATACGCATTAGTTTAATACGCATCGAATGTGAATCAGTTCGAATTACGTGTGTACACAGCATAAAATGGGAAATTTTTTGCAGGTCATTATTTTGCAATTTAGTTGGAAAAACAATTTGCAAGATGTAATGCTTTTCAAATTTGAAGTTTTGCATTTACACTTCAAAATAAAGTATTTGTGTGAGGGAAATTTTCTCAATGATGTATTGTGTGGTTGTTACGAAATTGACATAAATTACAAACTTTATCAAAAGTTACTCCAGGTTAAAATGTAGACCAGTTACTTTATTGTACCAGATTTGGATAGTACTCATCAAGGTGATATATTTGATGCAACATAATTCTGATATAATTAGTTGTTGAGAAATGGACTAAAATGAAAATTTCACAAAGTCATACAAGTGTAAAATATAGGTTAATGCATTTAAACTGTCAATTTATTCTGTAGTACTTAATTTGATGAAAGATCTTTGTGATATGAAGTGTAGTGTCTGAGAAATGGACTTAAGGTGTCTGCAGGGTATTATTTTCCTATTATAGAATTTTGTGAAATTTTCTGTGTAGAAACATAATTGTATTATTGTTCAAAATATAAAATAAAATTTGGGGGTCACCGTGCATTTAAGCGCAAAAACTGAAATTGAAAATTTTAGGATTTTACAAAGAAATGATGGGGAAAATGATTATGTTTGAGGATAGCTTTAAAATTCTATTATAGAATTTGTTCATACTTTTTATGTGTTTTGAGATCACTATATAGTTAACATATAAAAAATAAAAATTAGGGGTCACCGTTGAAATAAGAGAGAAAAATTATGAAATGTTAATTTCTGTAGTGATATCTATATGAAATACTTTTATCAAATTATCTCCCTTGTTTTATTTCCGTGTTCTGTAAATCCAGCAACAGATTCAAAACATATGTGTTTTAGTTCACCCTTTTTTATGAAAATGTTGCAAAAGTGACTAGGAATAAATATTTTATATACTTTGGAACTTTTTTTTCATTTTAGATAATTATTTTGTTAAATATCTTAACGAAATGAAACCTAAATGAACTACTATCATACAAAAATGGCAAAATAATACCACTGAGACACCTTAAGCAATAAATTCCAGTCTAGTCGATACTAGGGACTGTCTTGACCTTACTATGATAATTTACTGATTGTTGAAACCTTTTGGTAACTTCAAGGAAAACAGCAAACGCGTGGTTATGTTTGCTTCTTCTTTTTATGTGAATGTAGTGGTTTTGTCATCTTCATTTACCCCATATCCTTTCATTTTTTGAAAAAGTGTTATCTCATAAAAACTTGTTTTAATTACAGTTGTTTTAACCAAGCATGCACCAGGTTACTTTGAAATCTAAGTAGCAAATTCTGAAAAAAATGGTTGAATATTTAGGGATTATAGTTCATTCCAAAGTCATGCGTTAAATTTCAAAACGTCAAGTTTGATAGCAAATAAACATAATATTTATACGTTAATGTAGAAAAGATATCAGGAAACACTTACAATGGTCGAAAACTACAATCACATGTCAGAATCCACCAGGGAACCGCACAATAAAAACAATAAAATGACAAATGACAACAGTTATCTATTTAAAATGATATTAAGATTTTAAAGTAACCATAAAATCACTTTTAACACTTAATAACACTTAAAACATAAAAAGCATAAGATCCTTTTTTTGCAAGTTCTATCCACATAATAAGTTTGAAATATCATATCTTTGGTATGATAACTGATTGAGTTTGAATGAAATTTTAATACTAGCCTCTTCTTATCAGGTAAGTAAGTAACTTTTGAAATTTTGTACATACATGGTTGATTAAAACACTTGTAATTTAATAGAAAAATAAATATTTGCTGTTGTTGATATATTTGTTATTTCATTTTATCACGCCAATAAGAAATAGCTTTATCAAAACTAAGCTTTATATTCATACTTACTTGGTGAAAATAGAAACTAGTAAGGTCTAAATACACACCATGAGAATATAATAATTTGAGAACTGTAGTCTCTATATTTGATTATTCGAATGTCTTGAGTAGATTTGCCGTTTTGTCTTTTCAGAGTTTTATATTTAACCGGACCAGCATTTTTTATCACTATGACATTCGCCGTACTAGAAGGTATTGTTGCATATGCTTTTTACAGTGAAATTGGTTGTGATCCTCTGACATCGAAAAGACTAAAAAATCCTAATCAGGTATATTTTTCATTCAAGAGTAAACATCACCACAATTAAAGGTCATATTCAAAATAGTTTTCAACCGGTATTACTGCGGATAACCTCTGACTTTCCCCCTAATTCTCTTGTAGAATATCAAGATAGTTACCTGTCTTTATAGGTAAACTGTTTGTTCACACTTCCCATTGTTACAGCAACTTTTTTTCATGCCTGAAGAGTTTCATCCTGTAGGAAAAATCTATCAAACTGATTAAATGACTTCAAAGGGATTAAAATGATGAGTAGAATTGGGGATTGTATCAAACTTTTTAGGGTGAACCTTTTTTTTTTTTTTTAAAATATACATATAACTAGTTGTAGATTATGGAAACAGATATTTCATTATATTTCTCATTATTTTTAAAACCTAATTATAATTTGGAAAACTACAAAGTTTTTTTAATTCTGAAATTTGACAATCAATGTACGAGGGAGTATCTTTTCTTTTTTAAATAAAGCCAGGACTAGGTTTTATTCAGTGAATACTATATCCATTTGTTTGGGACTTAACTTTTTTCCCTTCTTCAGACATATATGTCACTACCTTCATTTACAAGTGATATATCTTCATAAATTAATTAATAAATTCTGGAAAAAAGTTTGATACCATCCCCAACAATCACTCATTGGTTTTGTCAAGTTTTCATTCCGTACCAATCAAGGTAATCATTTTGAAGTCATTTAATCAGTTTGATAGATTTTTCCTAGAGGATGAAACTCTTCAGGCATGAATGAAAGTTGTTGTAACAATGGGAAGTGTGAAAAAACAGTTTACATATAAAGACAGGTAACTATCCTGATATTCTGCCAGAGAAATAAGGGGAAGTCAGAGGTTATCCGCAGTAAATGTCCAACGTTCTTTACTGCTTTCCGAAATAACTTACATAGAAAATGTAAGTTGTATTGTTTTAGTCATGTAAATATCAGCTTTGTAAAAATGGTCAAATAGAAGTGCAACTTGTCAAATTGATTTTTATCATGAATATTAATTTTATGTATAACAGACGGTTGTGTTGATTTTGCCGGTACTAACAATTCTTTAAATACACTATAGCAACTAGCAGGTGATTAGTTCAAAATATTTAAAAAAAAATCGCATCAAAGTTATAAAAACATTTCTTTTTTTTTGCTAAAAATACCTTGTTTCTATTTTCAGATTCTGCCATATTTGGTGTTGGATATATTCAGAGAACTTCCTGGAATGTCGGGATTGTTTATGGCTGCACTATTCAGTGCATCTTTAAGGTAAAATTTATCCTTTTGACTCCTTAAAAAGTTACTTTTTAAACAAATGTTGTTTTTTTATTAAAATTCTGATTTGTCCTTTCTTGTTTCGATATTAAAATGTTATTTAAAATAG
>MJUU01061497.1:255193-272372 GCA_002080025.1 Modiolus philippinarum
AGTTTAATTATACCCTGCTAAGTATTTAATAAAATTCAATGATAATAGCATAAACCTTCACAGGAAAGAAACTTAAACTTATGGATAAACCTTAAACTACCCCCCTTTTTCCATGACCAGTGAAGCATGAAGTTGGTTGCATGAGTAAATATTTAATATTTTTTTTCATTTATCTTTATTCTTATGTGTATCTATATAAAGTGTAATGATAATAGCATACATCCTTCACAGTGAAAAAACTTCAAACTGAGGGTAAACCTCATACTACCCCCCATTTTTCCATGATCACTGAAGCATGAAGTTGGTAGCATGGATCAATTGTTATTATGATTTTTGTTTCATTAGATGCTAAATGAGTATTTATGTAAAGTTAAATGATAATAGCATATACCCTCCACAGAAAAAAAACTTCAACCTGTGGGTAAACCTCATAAAATCCCGCTTATTTCCAGTGATCAGTGATGACAGTGAAGCATAAAGTTGATTGCATGGGTAAAATTTTATTATGATTTTTGTTTAATTAGATGCTAATGTGTATTTATGTAAAGTTTAATGATAATATCATACATCCTTCACAGAAAAAAAAAATATAAACCTGTGGGTAAACCTCATACTATCGTGCTTTTTCCCTGTGATCAGTGAAGCGTGGAGTTGGTTGCATGGGTAAAATTTAATTATGAATTTTGTTTAATTAGACAAAAATGTGTATTTATATAAAGTTTAATGATAATTCCATACATCATTTCACAGAAAAAAAACTTGAACCTGTGGGTAAACCTCATACTATCACACTTTTTTCTCGTGATCAGTGAAGCATGATGTTGGTTGCATGGGTAAAATTTTATTATGATTTTTGTTTGATTAGATACTAATGAGTATTCATATAAAGTTTCATGATAATAGTATACATCCTTCCCAGAAAAAAAATTTAAACCTGTAGGTAAACCTAGCTTGGGACGGAAGAACAGACAAATGGACGGACAGACGGACAACATGAACACTATATGCCCCCTACTATTGTAGGCGAGGCATAAAAAAACTTTTTGTGACATGACCACAACAAAGAAATGACAGTCATTCTTAACAAGAGCTGTCGCCGAATGGCAGCCAAATATACCCCCCGCTAATTAAACCATGAATTGATATGATAAGTGCAAATTTAAGTGGGTGTGGACACAATACAGGTGTGTTACAACTTTAAGTGCTTTAAGAGGAGTTGCACTCAAGAGGTAACTCATACATAGGGAATCTATGAAAAGTCAAAGTCAAATTATCCCCATTTGCTGGTTTCCAACGATCATTATATTCCTTCATGCACATCTCCATATAGTGTCCTTCCTTTGTGTAAAGTTTCATCCAAATCCTTCCAGTGGTTTAAGAGGAGTTGTGCTTACGAGGTAACCCATACATAGGGAATCTATGAAAAGTCAAAGTCAAATTATCCCCCTTGCTGGTTTCCGACAATCATTATATTCCTTCATGCACATCTCCATATAGTGTCCTTCCTTTGTGTAAAGTTTCATCAAAATCCTTCGAGTGGTTTAAGAGGAGTTGTGCTTACGAGGTAACCCATACAAAGGGAATCTTTGAAAAGTCAAAGTCCAATTATCTCCCCTTGCTGGTTTCGGAAAATAATTATGCAAGAAGTGTGGACAGACGGACGGACAGACGGACAGACAGGGTGATTCCTATATACCCCCCAAACTTTGTTTGCGGGGGGTATAATTAAACATCAAATAATATACCTGATATAACTGCTATCTTGCTGGAACCATGTTCATCCTTAGCTATCCTTTCTGCTTCCTCCATTAACAACATACCAAATCCCTATAAAGATAAACAGAGTTTCCTGGGTATCAAAATTATCAATAAAACTTTTCAGATCTTTGAAGATAGGGTTAGTCTGGTCAAACTTTAATATACAGTCTTTGAAATATACCGGTAGTCTAATGCCCGAGGCGTGTAAAAATCACGTGGGGCATGTAAAATACCAGCCTCTATAGGTGTGTTTGGCCTGTAGAAATAAATTTGAATCATAGTCTCTGTGAATTGAGCGTAAACTTGTATGTGTTCAACAACATCAAAATAAACTGATTCCATAATGGGGTAACTGATTCCACATAAAAAAGCATATTTCTGGTAATAGGGAATCAGAATTAGCGTCTTCATCATTTAAGTGTTTGTTGTAATTGCGGTTCTTAACGCGAATCCAAGTTGGCAAATGATCAATTTGACATGATTTTCATGAAGATTTTTACAGCTGCCTTTAAATACAAAAAAATGAATTTGACATGATTTTCGTGAAGATTTTTACAGCTGCCTTTAAATACAATAAAAATCGGAGTTCAGTATATGTCATACATTCGTTCTTAGTCATGAATGGCAGTTGGAGAACAAATTTCTTCTAGAATATACTGACAGTTAAAACAATTGGCCGAGTGGTATGCTTTTGCATTATTATTGTAAAGTTGAGGCTTGGACTAAATATTAGTCCCAAGTTGAGGGTCATCCATTTTGCATTAGATGGTGTAGTTCCGATTAATTGACCTACCAGTGTCAAACAGTAAAACTCGTGACTGCGTTGTAAATCAATACAAGGAAAAATTCCTTTTCTCACTCCATGCACTGTGGCAATTATTTTTGCCATGCCCTTGTTATCATTCTGTGGTATCATAAATAAATATTCTGTATTATGGTAGGCAGCAGTTATAAGTCTTCAGCATCATCAAATTAAAATAATTGTTCAACTCAATTGCATTTCCAAATTTTTGTATTCTTGTACAACAGTATGGTCCTGTAGTTTCAGAGTTATTGAAAAGTGTCAGTCCAAAGGATTTAGCTGACAAAAATCATGCTGGACTGACAAGATTTGATGGCCTGACAGTCCTAACTCTGACACAAATTTAAGGATTTTGTCATTGGAATAATACTGTGGGCAAGCAAAATTGTAACTTTGACTAAAAAACTTTTTGAAAAAAATGTCTGACATGAAAAAAATCTGATGAATTAATGTTGACTTTGACATCATATTTATATTGCACTTGACACAATGTCAGAGGTGTTTACCTTCCCCGATTTTCCGTATTTATCCTGGATTTGAGTCCTAAAATACGCATTACAGACTTACCTTCCGAAATTACGCTTTTCCGGTATTGTGCCAATAAAGGGCTACGCCGAGCGCAGCATGATACGACCGCAGCATGTCGTCCACTGAAATTTGAATAAAGGGCTACGCCGAGCGCAGCATGATACGACCGCAGCATGTCGACTACTGAAATTTGGACAAGTGTAAACTAAAATTAATGTGGACACAGTAATTTGGTGGACACAATAAGGACCTTGTCACAGAAATTAACTGGACACAAACTAGTGAAAATAAAAATTAGCTCTTTTAATCTCTTATTACTAGGATATTGTAAGAGCTAAGAAATTCTGTTGACTACCATCAAGAAAAATCCAAAGAAAAAAACTCAAGTTGAAATCCAATGAAAAATAAAGATTTCACATATTTTGAAGTATTGCAATTTGGCCCCTTTGACCCATTATAGCTTGGAAACCAAAGAGCAATGCAAAATATACTGCCATATCACTGAAAGCTTAAAATGAGAACAATCCAAAGTTAAAAAACCACCAATTTGATGAAGAATAAAGACTTCACATATTTCTAATGATTGGAATTTAGACCTCTTTGACCCCTTATAGCTCGGAAACATTAAGAGCTACATCAAATCTGCTGACATACAGCTGAAAGCTTACATTGAGAGGAATCCAAAGAAAAAAATCCCATCAAAATCTGATGTAAAATAAAGATTTTATATATTTCTAAAAATTGCAATTTTGGCCCTTTTGACCCCTAATAGCTCGAAAACGGTAAGAGCTATGCCAAATCTGTCGGCATACTACTGAAATCCTACAATGAGAGGAATCAAAAGAAAAAAATCCCATTGAAATTGGATGAAAAATAAAAATTTTAGGTAATCCGTATGTTTTCAATTTTTGCCCGTTGGGCCCCTCATAGATTGGAAAAGGACAAGTTATCAAAAATCTAATGGTGCAGCGCTGTATTAATTTTTCATAAGGAATCCACTGCAAAAAACTGCATCAAAATCGGACTAAAAATAAAAAAATTAAATTTTTGAAATTGGCCCCCTTTGGGCCCCATATATCTCGTGAACGGTACATGCCACACGAAATCCGTTGCATAATACTGATTGGAAATTTCCTCAGGAAGACACTGAAAGAAACCCCATCAAAATCCAATAAATAATAAAGATTCTACAGTCAAATATGTTAAAACATCAAATTTAACCCTTTTTGGCCCCTTTTTTCAAAACGGGTGGGGCCACAATAACCAAAACTGAGCCAAGCCTTCCTTTTGTGCCAATGAACATTGTGTTAAAATTTCATAAGGATTGGTCAACTTAAACTAAAGTTATTGACCAAAAACAAAAGTGTCTACAGACAACGACGACAACAACAACGACACCGACGTCGCCGACGACAGCACCATACCATTATACGACCGCAAAAATTTTTGCGGTCGTATAAAAATTATTTTTTTCCCTGGGTTATTGAAGCGCTTGTCATAATATTTTTGGGTTTATCCAAACGCCAGTGTGACTACGATTACTTATATTCAGATCCTCTTTGAACTTTCCCTTGCAACAAGTCCGAAAGATGTCTGCTACAAGAAAAGCAGAATTTGACACTTCTGATGAACGTGATCAGGCTGAGATGCCACCCAAAAGAAAAAGATCTTACAAAGATTCAAATGTAGCCATCACGAACATTGGCCTTTCCTCACAAAATCTCAACGTGGGGACTACTACGTTCTGTGCACAATTTGTTCATCGCCATCGATGGAGATCTTCCCTAACTCAACGAGTTAGGCTACCTATAAACCTCAGTTTCACTACAGGACTTTTCATGTCATGTGCACATGCCGGGAAAAATGACTGTTCGAGGCACATTGAATCCAAAACCCACAAGGACCTTCCGCATTTGCAGAATTCTAACAGGTCAATGTCAGTTTTTATAAAAAAAAAAACAAACAAAAAACAATACACCAGAAATGTCTCACAAGAGGGCTGTGGCCAGAGCAGAAGTTTTAACGTGTGAACTGATACTTATATCTGCAGCTGACACGTTCAACATTGCATTTTAAATAATGTTTTAAGATCCAAAAATAGCTCCAGGTATGTTATATTATACGTGTATAGAAAATTCTATCTGTAGGTCGAGATGATGTATGGTTCATGTTCTTATAAATGAATCTGCCCCACATCATCTCAGTTTCTTTCTCCATCCCAAACTTTTGGTCAGGAAACATGGGAGTGGGTAGAAAAAGCTTATTTTCTAGGGGAAGTGCTGCCAAAATTTTTTTTAGGGTTGGACTTAAGTATTTTTTTCAAGGAAGGGGGATCTATACAGTCTTGTTACAGTTAGAGCCTGACTTGACAANAAACCCCATAAAAATCCGATTAATAATAAAGATTCTAAAGACAAACATGTGAAAACACCCAATTTAACCCTTTTTGGCCCCTT
This sequence comes from Modiolus philippinarum, assembly GCA_002080025.1. Classification (NCBI taxonomy): domain Eukaryota; kingdom Metazoa; phylum Mollusca; class Bivalvia; order Mytilida; family Modiolidae; genus Modiolus; species Modiolus philippinarum. The sequence continues at coordinate 260,738 of MJUU01061497.1, forward strand.
TTTTAAAAACAGGTGGGGCAACAATATCCAAAACTGAACCTTCCTTTTGTACCAAAGAACATTATGTTAAAATTTCATAAGGATTGATCCACTGGAACTAAAGTTATTGACCAAAAACTAAAGTGTCTACAGACGACGACGACAACGACAACGACAACGATGCCGACAACGACGCCGACAACGACGACGACGACAACGACAGCACCATACCTATATACGACCGCAAAAATTTTTGCGGTCATATAAAAATACAAACCCAGAGACAGCTTTCTGATTTCTACTTTCAGCAATGTGGCCATTAAAAGCTGAAAATCATCATTTTTTTTGCAGATTTTTGGTAGGGTACATTATTTTCAAATTTATAATTGTTGAGAAGTAATAATAATAATAATAATACATTTTACATATGTATAACAAATTTACTAATTGAAGTCATAGTATACCCTATTTATTGGTAATTATACCATGAGACCATTGAATTAAAAATTTTCAGAGAGCAAATACTTCTTCCTTGCTTAACAAAACATTCATTTAATTGATTGTATGATGATTGTTATGCCAAAAAGATGCTATAACCACCACAAAAGTGAATTTGAAGTTTTATGATATGCTTGTAGTCGTCCCACACATAAATACGCAATAAGCATTTTCAAAAGTTGGCTGGTATGTGACTTTAGGGCTTAATTCACAGACTACAACAGTTTTACAAACTTAGCTAAAAAATTGTGTTTATTTTTTTTCATTTTTGTCAACCCTAGGTATGTTTCCATTTCAAATTTAAAAACAGCAGATATCAACTCTGTTTTTCCTTCGATTAGAGAAGAAAAATTATATATTTTAAAACTGTTAATGGTGAAAATGATGTTTCAAGTCCAATACATTCCTGATTAATTCTATATCTATAGACAATATCCCTTAAGGCAACTTGCTTTATGAAATTTAGAGCTTTTCCCCCAAAATTCCATGATATTCATTTAGTATAAAAGTGTTGATAGGTGATATACACCAACAGCATGTGGAACAATTACGTGAAAATTTTATGCTCAAGCTGTACAAATTTTCTGTTGTAGCAAATTATGACTTTTAAGTTTCCATTTGAAGATTTTAGTTTATTTGAAAAGAGGCTATGAACATATTGACAAATCACTCAGAGTAAATTGACATAAAGGGTCAACCGGTTATAAAATCAGTATAAATTTAACTTCCTGGGAATTATTTCTTAATTATCGGTAATTTGCATGAATTTTCTTTGATCTCTTCCTGCTATTATTTTTGGTATTTGCTACTGCCAAAATATGAAAAATATTGGCAAAATAGTATTTGAGGTTACACCTACTTCTTCAATCAGCTCATCAGTACTTACAAACAAATCCATATCTACAAAAACATTTAGGATCATACCAATTCTTTTACTAATCATAAGGCAATTTCCCAGATTTCTATCAAATGATTTAGTTAATAAAGGATACAAAGAATAATAGAAGTTTTGTGCCTTATACTTCGAATATTGTCTCCAATAATAGACTCGCCCATAAGTGGGCTTGTCCATTATTGTCGCTAATGTATCTCATATCAAAGACAAAACTTCCATTATTCTTTATATATAATGCATGTTTTTTCATTCCCCTGCAATGAAAATATTTATCTTTAGGAGTATTTATGATTATCACATACCTGATGCTGAAACTTTGTTGGATCCCTTGCATGAACAGGAACCACACTTCCATACACATGGAGTTCACGTACAATGGAACATCCATTTTTTAATTCTCCACGGAAAGTATCTGGTGAACATTTTCTCAAACGTAACAGTCCAATTAATATATCCTGTTCTGGGTCTTCATATGATAAAAATGTCTCCCATCCACCATTAGCCACATAATCTCTTCTTATCAATTCTGCCTGAAAACAGTAAAACATGAGATTTTGTGTGCATGCTCATAAAAGACAAACATTACAAGTAAACAAGATGTGTTTTTTGGAAACACTTATGCCCCCGAGTAGAAGAATTAAGAAGAAACATTTAGCACACTCAAAAATACTTAATGTGTTTCTGAATGACTGTTTTTGGATGCAAACACAGAAGTCACCGAAATGACCCCCTCCAATCATTTTTCAAGCGGTATTAGGAAACAATTTTCACCCCCCCTTTTTTCTAAACATTTATGATTAACTTATTGTCTTTCTGCCTATCAGTGTTTTCAATTTTTTTCATCAATACAGTAGAATCTATTTATAGCTATTCAAAAAACCAGAGCAGAAGAAATGGATTACATGTAAATACATCAGAAAATATTTAATAGATTTAGTAACATCCCTATTCACTGATATTTATTGCTTGTATAAATTGTATATAAATTCTGAAATCAACTGAAAAATCAAATCACCATTAATACACCTTTGAAATAGAAACCCCTATTACTTAACATTCAAAAGATATTCCTATCAAATTAAAATTTTAAATGAAGAAAATTGACGAGATCTTTTTTCATTACAAATTCTTTAGATAAGGCTTCATTGTTTTATTTATAAAATAGACACATAAAATCTGACGCAATGTCATCATTCCTCATATCAATTTAACTTATCTCCCTTTGCCCAATTACCATTCAAAAGACTGTCAAATGTTAATTTTTTTTTGAATATGGTCATAAGTCAAGGTCAAGGTCAAGAGGTCAAATATTCTGGTACCAACTGAAAGGTCTTCCCACAAGGAATGCACATGCAAAATATGAAAGTCCTATCACTAACCATCTAAAAGATAAACTCAATGTTAAAGTTTTTATGCACTTGTTCACAGGCCAATGTCAAGGTCACAAGGTCACATATTCTGGTTCCAATTAAAAGGTCTTGCCACAAGGAATGCACATGCAAAATATGATAGCCATATCACTTACCATTCAAAAGATATAGCCAATGTTAAAGTTTCTTTTTTTTTAAAGTCCATCACATGCCAAGGTCAAGGTCACGAGGTCCAAAATTTTGGTATCGTTTGAAAGGTCTTGCCACAAAGAATACACATGCAAAATATGAAAGCCTTATTACTTACCATTCAAAAGATATGTCCAATGTTAAAGTTTTTTGTGGACAAACAGACAAACAGACAGACAGACCAAAAACTATATGCCCCCGAATCTTCGATTCACGGGGGCATAAAAACACAAGTCCAATATCATCTCTCCATAGGCATATATAAAGAATAACATTACTATATGTCTAGATAATTATATTATTTCTATGTATAATGTTTCATAAAAACCACCGAGCTACCACTTAGGTAGATTTTGCTCTGTTAAGCATACCAAATATTAAGTGGCTGTGATACTCAGGTGCAGAGAAAAATTTGCTGAAATAATGTGTGACAGACGGACGGAGGAATGACAGAGTGAAGGAATGATGGATGGACAGACACAGGTTAAACAGTATACCCCCTCCTTCGTGTAATTAACTCCACAGCATTTAATTTTGGGCTAATATAACCTTATTGGTGTCTTTTCATATTTTTACAAACACCAAAATGAACCTTTGGTAAACAATGCCCTAAGTATAGGTAATCAAGGATTACAAAATTTGCCTTATTTTGGGATATGGCTACGGTGACCTTATTTAGTCTTGATGATAACAAAAACAAACTGAAAGCATACATATGAAAGGTTAGCTGATCCAACCAGGGAAGGTAAAAGGGATATGAAGTCAAACCTAAAAACTTAAGTGTTGATTAAGATGAATATATTGATCAAAATGTCTTAATTATGGATACCAACATACATTCATATCCACATGTAAAAGTTGGAGGATTATATCATGAAAAGAAACTGGTATATGATTTTAGATATAAGCTGAAATGTAAGTTGTTGAAAGTGAAAATATAGGTCAAGTTTCTCGGAAGCTGTCAGTAAACCAAATATGCATTTGTATGCCAAAATTGATGACTGTATAATGAAATGATTAAGATATAACAAGAGCTGTCGCCGAATGGCAGCCAAATATATCCCCCTACTCATTGAACCCTGAATCGATATGGTAAGTGCAAATTAAAGTGGGTGTGGACACAGTACAGGTGTGGAAACAGTACAAGTGTGGACACAATACAAGTATGGGCACAGTGATATAATCTTCAATAAAGAACTTTTCACAAAGACTCTGTCGAAATCAGACAAATATAAAATGAATCCTTTTTTGGTCTCTTTGACATTTTACACAAAAGGCATGAGCGTAAGAGAAATTTCATTTAATGCAGCACTTTGAAAACAACTTTTCAAGAGGATTACGATGTAAAAAGTGTGTCTCTCCCAGAGCTTGATTTCACAATATCTACACTTTGAAATATTTCTGTGAAAAATTTTCCAAGCCCAAAAATTCATTGCTGAAGGACAAAAGTCAGTCAAATTATCTCCCCCTCGTGGTTTCGTTCAATAATTGTATTCCTAAATGCATATCTCCATACTTGTCTTTCCTTCTGTAAAGTTTAATCAAAACACTTCAAGTTGTTTAAAAGGAGTTGCACTTACAAGGTAATCCATGCATAGAGGCTCAACAAAAAGTCAAAGTCAAAATAATTTTCTGGTTTTGCACATGAATTATATCCTCTATGCATATCTCCATATAGTGTCCTTTCTTTGTGTAAAGTTTCAACAAAATCCTTTCAGCCATTTAAGAGGAGTTGTACTTAGGAGATAGCCCATACATAGATAATCTGTCCAGAAGGAATCAACAAAAAGTCAGTCAAATTATCTCCCCTTCCTGTTTTCTGAAAATAATTATATTCCTTCATGCTCATCTCCATGTTGTGTTCTTCCTTTGTCTCAAGATTCATCAAAATCCTTCCTGTGGTTTAAGAGGAGTTGTGTTTAAGAGATAACCCATACATTGGGAATCAAAGAAAAGTCAAAGTCAAACTAGAGCTGTCGCAGATGGCAGCCAAATATACACCCTGCTAATTGAACCCTGAATCAATATTGCAAGTGCAAATTTAAGTGTGTGTGGACACAGTACAGTTTTGGACACAGTACAAATGTGGACACAATACAGGTATACCTCCCCCTATTTTCCAGAAAATATTCAAAGACAAATTATCATGCACATCTTCAGTTGGTGTGCTACAACTGGTTTACATTTCATCAAAATCCAAGCAGCCGTTTTGGAGAACATGCGCTGACAAGGTTCCCCCCTTTTTCCCGAAAATATTCAAAGACAAATTATCTCCCCTTCAAAATTTCAAACAGCAACCATATTACTTCATGCACATCTTCAGGTGGTGTACTACAACTGTGTAACATTTCATTAAAATACAAGCAGCCGTTTTGGAGAACATGTTCTAACAAGGTTTGCCCCCCCCCCACCTTTTTCCAGAAAATATTCAAAGACGAATTATCTTCCCTTAAAAATTTTGGACAGCAACCATATTACTTCATGCACATCTTCAGATGGTGTACTACAACTGTGCAAAATTTCATCAAAATCCAAGCAGCGGTTTAGGAGAACATGCACTGACAAGGACAGACAGACAGACAGACGGATGGACGGACAGGGTGATTCCTATATACCCCCCAAACTTTGTTTGCGGGGGGTATAATTATCTCCCCTTCCTGCCTTTGGACAATAATTATATTCCTTCATTCACATCTCCATATAGTGTCCTTCCTTTGTGTAAAGTTTCATCAAAATCCTTCACGTGGTTTAACAGGAGTTGTGCTTACGAGAAGTGTGGAGACAGACAGACAGACAGGGTGATTCCTATATACCCAAATATCAAAATATTTTTTTAATCAACAAGTGATCTGTGAGCCCAAGCTCACTAGAAATACCCACTCTCTCAGCCAATGAATCATAGAGGGAAAGTGCAAATTCAAGTGTGTGAGTGAACCCAATACAGAAGTGAACATCAAAATTGACTAAGTCAGTAAACAGGAAGTAGTGTCTCGGTTGGTCTGAAAACACACCCCACAATATGGCTGGACTATACAAAGCTTGTGACAAAATTTAAAACATCATAAAACAATGTAGAGAAATCCTTTACGAAAAATTACTCCATTATGCCACAATTGCAAAAAGATTGACAAAGTCGGTAAACAGGAAGTAGTATTCCGACAAGTCAGAAAACGCTTCCCACAATATGGCATGACCATGCAAAGCTTCTGACAAAATTTCAGCTTTGTATCATTTACCATTACTGAGAAAACTTTGACGAAAATTCACTCTATAATGCTACAAGTGTCAAAATTGACCAAGTCGGTAAACAGGAAGTAGTATCTCCACAGGTCAGAAAACCAATCCCACAATATGGCATGACCATGCAAAGCTTCTGACAAAATTTCAGCTTTTTATCATTTACCATCACAGAGAAAACTTTGACAAAAATTCACTCTATAATGCTACAAGTGTCAAAATTGACCAAGTCGGTAAACAGGAAGTGGTATCCCGACAGGTCAGAAAACGCATCCCACAATATGGCATGACCATGTAAAGCTTCTGATAAAATTACAGCTTTCTATCATTTACCATTACAGAAAAAACTTTGACGAAATTCACTCTATAATGCTACAAGTGTCAAAATTGACCAAAGTTGGTAAACAGGAAGTAGTATTTTGATTGGTCCAAAAATACATCCCACAATATGGCATGGTTATACAAAGCTTGTGACAAAATTTCAGATCTGTACCTTTTACCATTGCCGAGATAAATGCGACGAAAATGTTTTACCGACGGACCCCCCCCCCCCCCCCCCNCACACACACACTGAAAACAGTATACCCCCTATCCCCGATTTCTTTTCATGATTCAATTTGATCTAGACAAAATAAGCAATTTCTGATCATTTTTTAAACAATGTAAATTAAAAATGCTAAAAATTTGATCTGTTTTCCAGTAGTATCCTTAGGTCAATCTTCTTTATTCAACTAATTCCGTTTGACTAAAGCTAGCATTATAACAAACTTTTACTGTAGTGACTACTCTAATACCTCAAATGGTCTGACTTTATGATGAATTTCCTGAATACCAACTTCTCTTGTCCTGACATCACGACATTGTGTACCCAGATCTTTCATTCTAGCTAATGCAAGCTCTCTGAGATTTCCATGTTCAACTCCAGAACTTACTAATGGCATTGGTATATCTCTGTATGAAATATATAAATATAAGTGATGTTAAAATTGTATGCTTTATGAGTCAATTATTAACATGAACCAGTCCATTAATGTATATGGGTGACTAAAGATTGACATAAACTTCTCATGAAAACTAGAAGTGGGAGCAGTCGTAAACGACAGCTAATCCCCTCACCCGCTATCAAGAAATAATAATCCTATTATAATCTAAACATGTATGAATTTCTAAGGTATATCCACTGAACATTGAGTTCATTGATTTGTTACATGTAGTATCTGATATAAACATTAATGGAAACTTTAACCCAAGTCAGTCAAGTGTAAAATGTAGGTCAAAGTGACCCGATTATCATCTGAAGCTGCCTCACTCTCCAAGATGCATCCGCTGACCAAAGATAATTGATGTAACTTATGTATTATCGCAGACATAACACTTAATGCAAATGTTAACTGAAGTCATTGAAGCATAAAATGTAGGTCAAAGTGATCCAATTGTCATCTGCATCAGCATCACTATCCAAGTCGTATCCAATGACCAAAGATGACCGATATGCCACATGTAGTTTCTCAGATATGAACCTTAATGCAAACTTTAAACGGAGTCACTGAAGCATAAAATGTAGGTCAGAGTGACCAAATTATCAACTGAAGCAGCATCACTCTCCAAGCTGCATCCACTACCCAAAGATGATTGATATGCCACAAGTAGTTTCTCAGCATCACTCTCCAAGCTGCATCCACTACCCAAAGATGATTGATATGCCACAAGTAGTTTCTCAGCCTTTAGCCTGAGGTGGGACGAACTGACGGACAGATGGACGGGCGAGATGCTATATCCCCTCGCAACTCCGTTGGGAGAGGGGATAATAAAAAACCTTAATAAGCTTCACTCCTCATGTTTTGGTATTTCAATAAAATTTTTGGACTCCTCTGGTTTTATCCATTAAAAAGCATTATAATTTTTGCCCNTCAGAGTGACCAAATTATCAACTGAAGCAGCATCACTCTCCAAGCTGCATCCACTACCCAAAGATGATTGATATGCCACAAGTAGTTTCTCAGCCTTTAGCCTGAGGTGGGACGAACTGACGGACGGATGGACGGGCGAGATGCTATATCCCCTTCCAACTCCGTTGGGAGAGGGGATAATAAAAAACCTTAATAAGCTTCACTCCTCATGTTTTGGTATTTCAATAAAATTTTTGGACTCCTCTGGTTTTATCCATTAAAAAGCATTATAATTTTTGCCCATGGACCCCTTATTTTTTTCTTTTGTTTCATTTTATACACCTTTATGAGCATTCTGATGAAATTTCACCAAATCCTATTTCTTTAGTCACATTCATTCATGGTGAAACCTTGCATATGTTAAAAATAGGAAAAATCAAGGAAAGTTCGAATATCTAACTCCTTATATCTCAAAAACTAATTCTTTGACCTATCTATTGTTATTCACTTACATAACTTCTTTTCCAGGTTTCTAACAAAACATAACATTCATATAAAATCCTATTTATTTTCAAATTGAGGATCAAACGTAGTTAAATATATCAATGTAAGGCAAGAATGAGTACAAAATAAAAACAAAACAACACAGGTTGGACAAAGTAGGAATTTGTAAAAAGTAAATTAAACTTGAATTGGAAATGTGAATGCAAATATAACAAGAGATGGGGCAGTCAGAAACGACAGCTAATCCCCTCGCCCGTGTATTGAATGTTTGTCTAGTAATATAAGCACTCAAGGAAGTTGTACCATTCGAGATCTGGCTTGTTACTTAAATCTGAGCCAGTCATGCAAGAAATGTAGTGACCTTATTTCAATTAGGAGCCTTATACCTAAAGCATATGCATCTACTGATGAAAGACTAATCTTCTGCAAGTTGTAGTATCTAAATTCCAGACTGTAACACAAACTTTATCCTAAGTCACTCATGCATGAAATGTAGGTCAAACTGACCTAATGTTTATCTGGAGCTTCCTAACTTTATAAGATGCATCTACATATAAAATATTATTCCTTTACAAGTTGTAACACCCCAGATCTGGACTCTTACAAAAACTTTTAACCTAAGTCACTCATGCATGAAATGTAGGTCAAAGTGACCCAATTTTTATCTGGAGCTTCCTAAATTTACAAGACACATCTACACACATAATATTACTCTTCTATGAGTTGTAGTATCCCAGATCTGGACTCTTACAAAAACTTTAACCTAAGTCACTCATGCATGAAATGTAGGTCAAAGTGACCTAATTTTTACCTGGAGCTTCGTAACTTTCCAAAACGCATCTACATATAAAATATTATTCCTCTACAAGTTGTAGTATCCCAGATCTGGACTCTTACAAAAACTTTAACCTAAGTCAATCATGCATGAAATGTAGGTCAAAGTGACCTACCGGTAATTTTTACCTGGAGCTTCGTAACTTTCCAAAACGCATCTACATATAAAATATTATTCCTCTATGACTTGTAGTATCCCAGATCTGGACTCTAACAAAAACTTTAACCGAAGTCACTCATGCATGAAATGTAGGTCAAAGTGACCTAATTTTTATCTGGAGCTTCGTAACTTTACAAGACGCATCTACATACAAAATATTATTCCTCTACAAGTTGTAGTATCCCAGATCTGGACTCTTACAAAAACTTTAGGTCAAAACCANCTATTCTATATATCAACCTCAAATACTCCTCAAGATGCATCCATGGACAAAACATTGCCCATCTACCACTTATTATTCAAAAGATATATGGTCTTAAGATTGAACGGACAGACAAACGGACGAACAGACTAACGGACGAACGGACGAATGGGCGAAACGCTATATCCCCTCCCCAACTTCTTTGGGCGAGGGGATAAAAATATTGAGGCATTTGGTAAAACTGAAGTATATGGATATTTCACATTTATAGCATGATTAACAAATTGTTAACAAGACTGAAAAGACGAAATCACACTGGAATAATATGAAGTCACAAAAAAATTGATGTGTATTCAATGGAACACTTGTGTCACCTGAACTACAGAAGAGCTATTTTTGGCCCAGTGAACCTCTTAAATCTGTTAAATTGTTAACAAGACTGAAAAGACGAAATCACACTGGAATAATATGAAGTCACAAAAAAATATGCTAGGTATTATGACAAAGTTATATAATCTTAATTTTGATTGTAAGACGACAGATAGTAATCCTTATGTGTCGAATCTGCTTACAGCAGGCGACACAAAAATATGCTAGGTATTATGACAAAGTTATATAATCTTGATTTTGACTGAAATGGGATATTAACACCAAATTTATGTCTGCAAAGCAGTAGTTTGACTGGGGTGATACATAATTTTTGAGAAAATTCATGTCACTAGAAATGTCTCAGTTTTTAGTAGTTGGAAGGTAACAAGAGCTGTCGCCGAATGGCAGCCAGTTATACCCCCGCTCACTGAACCCTGAATCAATAAGTAAGTGCAAAATTAAGTGCTTTATGAGTCAATTATTAATATGAACCAGTCCATTAATGTATATGGGTGACTAAAGATTGACATAAACTTCTCATGAAAACTAGAAGTGGGAGCAGTCGTAAACGACAGCTAATCCCCTCACCCGCTATCAAGAAATAATAATCTNTGGACACAATACAGGTGTGGACACATTACAAGTGTGGACACAATACAAGCATTTACACAGTTGGATGTTTGGTTGCCGAGAAAAGTAACAAAAAAGTTCACCTTGGAAAATGAAAGCAAAAAAAATCATAAAGTCATAAAAACAGTAAGTAGTACAGCAATATGGCTGAAAAAGGGATATACAGTATAGAACCCTTCAAAGAAGCTCTATACCAAATATGAAGCAGCTATCGTGTGCAGTTCCTTAGAAAAATGCGACGAAAAAGTCACAATTCGGAAAACGAAAGTAAAAAAGACACAAAGTCGGTTAACAGGAAGTGGTAATCCGATATAGCCGAAAAGGGGAGGCGCAGTATAGAACCCCTTACTGATGCCCCATTCCAAATATCAAGTGGCTGTCATGTGTAGTTGCTGAGAAAAATGCGACGAAAAAGTCACAATTTTGAAAATAAATGTAAAAAATGCACAAAGTCGGTAAACAGTAACTGGTGATCCGATATGGCCGAAAAGGGGAGGCGCAGTATAGGACCCCATACTGATGCCCCATTCCAAATAGCAAGTGGCTGTCATGTGTAGTTGCTGAGAAAAATGTGACGAAAAAGTCACAATTTTGAAAATAAAAGTAAATAAAGGGCTACGCCGAGCGCAGCATGATACGACCGCAGCATGTCGATCACTGAAATTTCAACAAAAGTAGTTCAAAGTGAATATGGACACAGTAAAGAGCTTCACACAATAATTAGATGGACACAAAAAGAAGCTTGATTCAGTTATTAGCTGGAAACAAACTACGGAAAAAATCAACCCTTTTGATCACTTATTGATAAAAAAACTGTAAGAGCTATGCAAAATATGTTACTATCAACTAACACTTTACATCCATAGAAATAAAAAAAAA
>MJUU01061497.1:272556-289631 GCA_002080025.1 Modiolus philippinarum
AAAAATTGCAATTTTGGCCCCTTTGACCCTTTGTAGCTCGGAAAAGGTAAAAGCTATGCCAAATCCTTTGGCATACTACTGAAAGCTTAGATCAAGAGGAATCCAAAGAAAAAAATCCCATGGAAATCCGATGAAAAATAAAGATTTGACATACTGTGAAAGTACTATTGTTCGTGGGGATCCAATTTTCGTGGATTTCGTGGTTAGCTCAAACCACGAAATTTAGTTCCCAACGAAATGCATATTTCCTATAGTTTAAATGCATAGAATTCTAAACCACGAATTTAAGTACCAACGAAATAGTGATTTTTATGAAAACCACGAAATTTGATGTCCACGAATAAAAGTACTACCACAGTATTTAGAAAAATTGCAATTTTGGCCCCTTTGACCCCTAGTAGCTCAGAAACGGTAAGAGCTACGCCAAATCCAATGACATAACTCTGAAAGCTTAGATCAAGAGGAATCCAAAGAAAAAAATCCCATCGAAATCCGATGAAAAATAAAGATTTGACCTATTTTAGAAAAATTGCAATTTTGACCCCTTTGACCCCTTGTAGCTCGGAAATGGTAAGAGCTACGCCAAATCCGTTGACATAGCTCTGAAAGTTTAGATCAAGGGGAATCCAAAGAAAAAAATCCCATTGAAATCCGATGAAAAATAGAAATTCCACATTATCTGCAAATTCGCAATTTTGGCCCCTTCAGCCCCTCATAGCTGGGAAAGGAAACAAGTTACCAAAAATCTAATATCTGAGTGCCATATTAATTTTTCACAAGGAATCCATTGAAAAAAACTGCATCAAAATCGGACTTAAAATAAAAAAAATATTTTTTTTTGATATTAGCCCCTGTTGGGTCCCATTTATCTCGTGAGCGGTACATGCTACGTGAAATCCGTTGCATACTCCAGATTGGAAATTTCCTCAGGAGCACACTGAAACAAACCCCATCAAAATCCAATAAATAATAAAGATTCTACAGTCAAATATGTGAAAACACCCAATTTAACCCTTTTTTGGCCCCTAATTCTGAAATGGGTGGGGTCAAAAACTAAAGGAAAAAAAAATTCTCAAGAATGTTCCAAGAAACTTCATACTAAGATTTGAAAACAATCAGTCCACTAGAACCAAAGTTATGCTGTCCACAGACACGAAAATACCTAATTTAACCCCTTTTTGGCCCCTTTTTTGCCTCTTTTTCAAAAACGGGTTGGGCAGGGAACGCGAAATTAAAACCCGGGCTTAAGCTTGTGCCAACAAACATCATGCTAAAATTTGGTAACAATCCGTTCACTAGAACCAAAGTTATGCTGTCCACAGACGCCGACACCAGTGCCATACCATAATACGACCGCAAAATTTTTGCAGTCGTATAAAAATGCACAAAGTCGGTAAACAGGAAGTGGTGATACGATATGGCCGAAAAGGGGAGGCACAGTATAGGACCCCATACTGATGCCCCATTCCAAATATTAAGTGGCTGTCAAGTGTAGTTGCTGAGAAAAATGCGACGAAAAAGTCACAATATGGAAAATAAAAGTAAAAAATGCACAAAGTCGGTAAACAGGAAGTGGTGATCCCATAAGGCCAAAAGGGGAGGCGCAGTATAGGACCCCATCCTGATGCACCATACCAAATATCAAGTGGCTGTCATGTGTAGTTGCTGAGAAAAATGTGACGAAAATATGTTTGACGGACGGACGGAATGACGGACAGAGGTAAAACAGTATACCCCCTCCTTCGGAGAGGGGGTATAACTAGGTGCAAATATAAATAATGTACAAGCTAAATTATATAGAAAGATTACTGGTGTGTACATAACTGATGTAAATTGTCCTACATTTACTTTGCAGAAAGCCTAGCATTTAGTCTTACCTCTGTACCCTATAGACTCTAGTCCATAGAGGCACTAAAGCTAGTGCAGTTAGTCTTACCTCTGTATTCTATAGACTCTAGTCCATGGAGGCACTAAAGCTAGTGTAGTTAATCTTACCTCTGTATCCTATAGACTCTAGTCCATGGAGGCACTAAAGCTAGTGCAGTTACTCTTACCTCTGTACCCTATAGACCCTAGTCCATGGAGGCACTAAAGCTAGTGCAGTTAGTCTTATCTCTGTATCCTATAGACTCTATGGAAGCACAAAGAAGATTGAAGATCTTATGGTGGCTTTGAGTTGTTATTACTTCCCTTTGGGTCATTGTCTCTTTGACACATTCCCCTTTTTCTATTCCATGGAAGCACTAAGGCTAGTATTCTTACCTCTGCACCCTATAGACTCTAGTCCATGGAGGCACTAAGGCCAATATTCTAGCAACTAAGTCAACTAATGTACTGGGTGGATAACTTTTATATCTCCCCGTCTTCCATAGTTCATATAATCCTGAAAAATAAGGCAAAAAATTAATTAATCAATGACAGTATATGTTTGGCAAGGTAAGCTGCAAAGGTAGAAATGTATATTTTGCCAAAGTTACTGACACCAGAAAATCCAGCAAAGGTGGTGAGCTTGATTCAAACCTATACCTCTATATCATGCATGCTTAGCAGTCTCCAGTCCGTCAACAACTGAAACAAACAAAGACAACTCTAAACTAGAGACTCACATGAGCCAGTATTACTCACCTGGTGGCTTCTGATAAAACAATATTTTCTCAAGGGTTAAATGATTAATCTGAGATGACAGACACTTTCTTATAGAGAATTACTATCATGTTAAAATGCCTTAAAAATATTAAACAATAAAACAGTTTTCAAGAATAAACAATTTACAAGAATTTCCCATAATGTTAGACTGTATGCACCATCTTGGATTTATGATGGGTACTTAAATCATACATCTGTTTGATGACCATCATGTTATCATGGCTAGTTCATATCAACTCAATATATGAAACTGGTTTTGAGAATTAGAAATTACAACATTTACCTACAGGGTCCAATGTTAAACCAAGATCTGCAGGGGCTGCCATATTGGACTTATAATTGATACTTAATCATCAAACAGTTTTTAAATGACCATCATGATACCATTAATAGATGTTTGAAATAGTTTTTCAAGGATTAACAATTTACAGCTTAAATTTCAATACATACACCTAGTATTAACATTTATTTAACCAGTTTGACACACATTAGCTTTATGTGAATACTAGGGATGTCAGTGAGTACTCGAATACTAGGCATTATAATTGCCATTCTCTTTTTTAATACGACTGCCTCTGTATTTCAAGGCATTACATTATAAAACATAATAAACTCGTCACAGCCCCCCCCCCCCTAGATAGACACTATTAACTAAATAAATAAAAAAATAAAACGGAATCCTTTGTCGTAACAAGTGTAAGACGCGGGCAGAAATAACTTTGTTCGTAGAGCTTGGTTTTAGAGCTCTGTAAATAAAACCAGAGACATTTATGTGTCTGATAAAACAAACTTTGAACATATCAATTCTTAGTAGACTTTTCTTTTCGTACACATTAGATCAAATTTGTTGCTGTTGCTGTTGTATATGACGAAACTCGACTTGCTCTAAATCGACATTTGAAATTAAAATGATCTATGAGGAATTGATTTAACTAAAATATGTAGGTAACTGAGCATCAAGATTGCTACCTATAAAACGCATTTCCTACTCAATAATGCTTTTCAATAAATCGGCTGTTTCGTCATATTTCTAATAATTGAAAAGCAGAAAAATGTACACTTTGTGATCAAATAATATTCTTTACTGAAAAAACCTTGTAGCCCTCAAATGTTTATCTTAGCGTTAATTGTGATTTAAACAATTTGATTAATCAGACAAGCGTGTTACTAAACAAAAGCAAGTTGTTAAAGAAAAAAATTAACTTGTAATTTCACTTTGATTGAATGTTGTTGAATCAAATCTTTAATTGGCTATAATGGTAAACAAACTGTAATTGGTGCTCCTGTTATGCCATGCACATGAGCAATGATCACCCAGTCTTAAGAATCTTGAAGTCTAATAATTTTCATTTCAAAAGATCACCGAGTACTCGAGTATACTCGAGTATTGAATCTGAGTACTCGAGTAGCATTTTTCATACATTTTGACATCCCTAGTGAATACCCATTGAGTATTACTTGAAAAACACTATTTTCTACATTTCAATATACTAAAAATCTTTTGTCTGGAACTCTAATTGGTTTAGCTGAGTCAGATGTAGAAAATCTTATATTTTTCAGTATAAAGTAAAGGTTAAAATTTTCTTACCAGTTCCTCGAATAACCAGAGTTGGATAAATCTTTAAACCATCTGCTCTGAATGCTGGATTCTCAAAAAATTCCTGGAAAAATAACCTACTTTACAATACAAACTTTAAATTTAATAAAACAAGTGTGGACACCAAGATAACTTGACAGAATATGAACATCATGATCAATAAAAATCAACATGATACAGAGGGTAGAGAAATTAAATACCTTTTGTTTCCCAAAGTTTCCATGATATTCCATTTAAAACAAGATCAGGGGCACCTGCACATAGAATGCTGGAGGCTTAAACCATAAGCTTTCTTTGGAACAAAAACACATCAAGTCGGTAAAAAGGAAGTGGTGATATAATATTGCCAAAAAGGGGAGGGGTAGTATAGGACCCATTACTGAAGCACCATACCAAATATCAAGTGACTGTGATATGCAGATGCAGAGAAAAATTCAACAAAAATATTGTATGAAGGACGGAATGACAGATGGAAGGACAAATAGACAGAGGTAAAACAGTATACCCTCTCCTTTGCAGTGGGGGTATAAAAAAAGTAAATTACAGTGAAAAAATGTTCAGAGCAGGGGTGGACAAAAATCTTGGACTCCTCAGTCAAGGCAATGAATAACCAATTTTTGCTAACACTGGATATCATTAGCCATGTTTGTAACACTAAAAGGAGATAACCAGTTAGAAAACTCAATTGTGTGATTAAAATCAATGACCTACCTATCAAATATTATAAAATACAAGGTGGTTTATCTTAAACTGACACCTGATTTGTCCTAGTCCTAGCACAGTTAACCTTTCATGTCTAGAACACCCAAGGGACTGATGAAAATGGTGCCAGCTAGTTGGGTGTTCATGCTATCAAGGTAAAACTGTGTTTAAATTCCAACAAAGGTTCTAGAAAAGGCTACTTCAAGGCATCCATAGTGTTCAAGCCGTCAATATTAAATTGTATTTGTTGTTCTTTATTACCTAATGCCTAAATTTGTTTATTTTATACCAATATGAGTATTTTACTCTCTAACAACACATTTGGTGTTATACAGGAATAAGCCTCTATTATTTTTTCATGCAAACAATTAGTTAAAACTGGATTAAATTTAAAATTGGAAGGGAATTTTTCTTACATTACATATACTTTTCAAGATTAGAATACATACTATAAACTGTTCTATGTCTCTTTCCCATCCTACATTAGGTAAATCAGGCATCATATGAGCTACAATTTTAAATCCAGCATCTTTCCCAATCTGGAAGGACTCACAAACTGCTTTCACTGTATGTCCTCTGTAATAGGATTTAAATATACACTTTCACTGTATTTATTGTTATTTTTATACATTATTTTTTAGGCTCCTGCTTTTGTGGTTAAATTGCTTAAATTAACTACAGGAATACTGCTCTTTGAGTTACCTCCTTTTCAAGAAATGTCAGTTTAACACCTTCACTGGCATAATAGGCAGAAATATTTATTCATACAAATATTTAATTTAAAAGTTGAGTATATATGTAAATATTTTACCTGTTTGTATCTCTGGCTACATCTTCATAAACACTCTGTACACCAATTTCTAATCTGGTACAGCCATACTTCAACATATCACTGTAATAGAGAGACATTTTTTTATTTATGGTAACTCAGACATGGCTATACAACATAAAATGTTTCATTATAGTTTAGTAATACATGTAATACTTAAGTGTGTATTTTTCTCGATGATTTTATTTGAGTATAAATAAATAAATAAATAATGGTAGATGTTTTAACCTGTAAAGACAAGCATCAATGTTTCTTTGAATTTTTCATTATGCTGAAAGGAGTAAACAAAGAGCAGGCAACTATTTAAATTTCATCTTTAAAGATGCTCGTATGAAGTTAGATTTAGTATAAATCAAATACCTGTTGTTGCTCTTCCCTAAATAACAAATGTAACTAAACATAAAAAATACCATACCTAATATGTTTCCTCAAACAATAGTCTGGTCGTGTTTCTATAGTAATACCAATACACTTTGTCATACTTTTCTCTGAATACCTAAAAATAAAAACATACCATTTACAGCAATCAAGAATCAAACAACGTCAATAAATAATAAATTGGCAGAGGGGAAAAGAGCAGAGAAATGAAAATTCTAAAATCAACTTGAAATAGTGGATGCAAGTGAAAGGGTTGGGAAATTTAACGCTCCAATCAACCAATCCTGATAATTCAAAAAGACCTATTGTAATAATGTTGTAGGGACAGCAATACTTTCCAAACATGGAATCCAAAATCAATAGACATTTTATGTCTTAATAAATCCACACATCACTGGGCATTACTGATTTCTGATAAAGTAAGTGTCTGCACAACAGACCTGACATTCAGCTTTACAGAACTACTTGTATGACCAGATAAAGCATTGTGTAGATTTCTGATAAAGTAATCCCTACCTTACAGCTTCATCCACAGAACTACTTGTATGACCAGATAAAGCATCGTGTAAATTTCTGATAAAATAATCTCTGTATTCATCTTGTAAACTCATAAAGGTTCCTCCCATTACAATGAATTCCACTTTGTCTACACTGTGGCCTAATTGCTTCAGCTGAAACAAATTAATAAATTATCATCATCCAAGCTTTCATTTTTACTTTTATACTCAGTTTGCAATGTTCTGATATTTCAATCCCTATTATTAGATGCTTTACTTATAGACAAAGCAGCAATTTATCAGGATCAGTCACATTTATAGCACAAACCATGGATTTTATTCTTTCCTTACCCCTGTTACAATCAATAGATTTAAATTCAAGTGTTTATCAGGAAGTAATTTATATAAGATACCTGTATCATCTGTATTATAATGTTGCTTTCACACAGATGTTCACAGTTTGGATTCAGCTGTTCTAATCCACTAAGTCAATGCACTTTTTTGGAACATGGAAAATTTTGCAATTTCAGTCTAAGATTTCAGCCCATTTTCAACCTCTTAATTGGCCTGATAATTTTATGTAACTGCAATCTAAGTATCCCCTCTATCTGGTCCTTTTCTGGATTGCTCAGATAGCAAAAATGTACTAGTGCACAGTAGGTCATCAGTCATTGAAATTAAAGTACCCAATTCTTATTTATAAGTTCAGCATTTTTTTTATCAGTTCAAATTTCATTCAATACTGCCCAAAAGTATTGATTTAATTACCTGATCAACCCTGTGTCGTGTCTGTAAGTATGGATTATAGCGAGCTCTTATAGCTCTCATCGATGTTGGCTAAAATAGAGACAAAAGACTGTATTATTCATATGTGACCTATTAGCAGAATGAATGTGCATGTACATATAGAATAAAGGACATTTTGTTTTTGACTTTATCACGGCCAGTATCAAGTGAGCCATTTAGGGCTAGCTTATTTTGTAAAATAATCCTCTTTCTCACACAACCATAAAAATTAGGTAAAGATGAAAGACTGACATGCAGTATTCAATAGGAAATATCATTGACTTCTGATTTTCTAGCAGTAGCTGACTTTCTATCAAGAGAGTAAATATCTCATTTCTAAAGCTTCATTGTGGGCAAGATAAACTTTGAATGAAGGTACTTTATACTTTAAAACTAAACCATAAAACACTTCATACTGATATTAAGGTCACAGTGAACCAAGTTAATGTTTAATTGTGCAATACCAAAGATGACTGCTACACTGAAACAACATAAAAATTTTTTATGTATTAAGATTTTGAAAAATATCTAATTCATGTTTGCTCTATAAAGTGACAGCCACATATCACACTAGCAATATAGCAACATAAAATATATCCTTACTTCATAGCCTGTGTAAGATTGTGTTGAATACTCAAAATCTGAATCGGGTCCACCTGGACAATACCTGTCAACAAAAACAAAACACGACATTAGAATCTATTACAGAGACCAATCAAAAATGTTTTTATCCTGATTTTATGCAATGTACAATTAACAAAATTTCTTTTTTGAATTTAATAAACATTTAAACATACATGTAGAAAGCAGCTACAGCCTGCCAAGCTCACCTCATTGCACAGTATTGTCACATGTTAAACAATGTCAGTAAACAGGAATAGACTATAATTATTCTTGAAAATACATTCATTCATGAGTAAAATGAATGTCACAGACTGCATTCAAAGCATTCATTGTTGCTATCATCCCAAAATGTATCATGCATACCAATAAGGTAGATGTGGGGCATGTCAGTAAGCAGGAATGAACTTTACCCATTCTACCTAACCAAGTCACATTTTGTAAAGTGTAGGTCACAGACAGCATTTGATGCATGCATTACAGTTGTCATCCCAAAATGCATCATACATACTGATATGGTTGATGTGCGGCATGTCAGTAAGTAGAAATGGATTTTAACCATTTTACCAAATCAAGTTGCTCATCCTTAAAATGTAGGTCATAGACAGCATTCAAAGCATGTATTACAGTTGTCATCCCAAAATGCATCATACTTACCAATATGGTTGATGTGGGGCATGTAATTAAGTAGGAATGGACTTAAACCATTCTAACTAACCAAGTCGATCATGCATAAAATGCAGGTCACAAACAGCATCTGAGGCTATATTGCAGTTGTCATCCCAAAATGCATTATACATATCAGTATGGTTGATGTGTGGCATGTCATTAAGCAAGAATTGACTTAAACCATTCTACCTTAACATGTCATTCATGCGTAAAATGTAAGTCACAGACAGCATCCGAAGCATGTCCTGTAGGTGTCATCCCAAAATGCATCATATGAAAAAGAAAGGAAATGGGGTAAAAGTCAAGGAGACAACATCCCATATCCAGGTTAAAACGACCAAAAACAAAACATCTAGGGGTCACCATATGGTCTTCAACACAGTGAGGAACCTCACACCATATAGTGAGCCCTAATTAATGGCCCCGGAAAGGTAAAAAAGTGAATAAATCAATGGAAACAAACCACATCCAATAACCCAAATATAAAGAAACTAAAATTTTATAAGAAGACAAGGACAAGCCAATGACCAACATATTCCTGACTTGGGACAGGCGCAAAAATTGCGGTGGGGTTAAACTCGTTTTCTTGGATCCAAACCCTCCCCCTATGTGTGGTGAATGGCTAAAAATAAATACACAAAAAGACTCACAGTAAAAATCAAACTAGAAAAAAGTCCAACTTATCAAGACGAGTACCCTTACAAAGAAGTACATAAAACATGAAGACAATACATACAGGTACTGTCCGGACAAATGCTCGCAGTTACTGACAGCTAGCTAAGGACATAATTTCCGTTGACTATGATACCAAGCCTTCTTACATATGAAATTTCAATTGAAATACTTCTAAACAGATTTGGTATAACAACATCATCAATTATGAAAGAAGAACATGATATTGTGCAATGCCAAATACTGCCAATATGAAAAATTGTTTAAATTTAGTTATGGTGTAAAGCATTTAGGAGATGATCAATATTTTTGCCAACAACAACCAGAAGTAAAGATTTAACAACAATGCTGTATTTATATCCTTTATGAATAAGTTTGTTCAACGGATTAATAAGTTTTGAATTTATGCGCTTTGTAAATGATATTTCCATAGAAGTTTGGATGTGAAATGCCCTGATGTATAAGAGCCCTGCATGTAGAACCAAATTTTCTTAATAAGTCAATGTATCTATAATAAAATTTAGAGAATGTTTTTATCAATTTATGATATCTAAACCCTTAATGCAGAAGTTTTTCAGTGAGACAAAGATTTCAGTCATTGAAGTCAGAAGTCATACATACCTACATTGTATATGGTTGATGTTGGGCGTGCCAGCAAGTGGGAATGGACTTTGGATGTTGTCTCCTTGACATTTACCCCATTTTCTCTCTTTTTCATATTTAACCATTCTTCTTAAACGGAAGCAGACGCAGACGCTTGGGGTATCACATGTATCACTTTGTGAGGTGAGTTAAAAATGTAGAGTTTAATCTACAAAAATAGATTAACTGATTGCTGAATAAGGTCATGCAACAATATCTCAACAATACCAGGTCTATCTTACCATTTAAAAGGGAAATGTAACAGTAAACTCTGAGAAGATTGTAATCCAATGGCATAGACAGTGACAAAAAGGCTTATGGCAGACAAATATATATTTTACTGACAATTTACATTAATTGTAATGGTCATCTCATATTTAACTATCACACAAATTTACAGTTCCATTCATTAATTAATAAAGTATGCACCCTATTAAAACATCAGAAATTTGTGTATTCAACTTACACACATATATTTCCTGTCATTGCAATATGAGGACATCTGTGAGGTTTACACATTACAGCTACAACGGCTATCTAAAATATCACAAAAATTATTTCACATCTCTGATTCAAGTTAAATAAATTCAAATCACATGTATTTTTTAATAAAAAAATCAGGTGTTTTTCTAAATAAGAAAAGCTATGAAAACAAAATAATACAAGTAATTTTTACATATTTATGCTGTTTCAGATAATAATAATCTAAAATCCAGATATTGTTAAAACTTAAAATTTCATTTTTGCCTTTAGTCTGTTGTAGTGGAGAAAAAAATAATATGGTTTATCTACCTTTAACAAGGGTCTAGAGATCAATCATTACTTGAATTGTGTACCTCTTCATTTTTTTCTAACACTGTTGTCATGGTTACTAGCTATTTAATTACTAGTTAAACTTACTCCACTAGCTGTTCTGATTGGCTTTGCTTTGAGCTTTGGTACCAAAACCTGAAACATTAACAATACATTCCATTGTAATTTTGTCATCTTTTTTTATTCTTTCAAAAAACTTAAAATATATAGAAAGCAAAATATTTGGCCACTATTTGCAGTAAAAGAAATGTTTTTTTTATCGAAACAATTCTGTGTTAGGCCAGAGTTTTTTTATTAGTTGGTTTACGGGACCGCCGACCCTAATTTTGCTGTTTTCAAAATAAAAATAAAATTTCAAAATGGTCTTTTATTTTTATTTTTTCTGTCCAACTCCCACCCAAAATGATTCCAAAAAATAACATTTTCATCTGTATTTTAAAGATTATATTCATTTGGGTACAAGAAGACGGCAAAATACAAAACGATCTCTTTAAATCTGGTCGGAATTTGATGCACCCAAACCGAATATGAAAACTGGAAGTTCCTTTTTAGACTGATTCCCTGCCTTCTCGTACCAAGGTTAAAGAATCAGTCTAGTACTTTTTATCGGGCGAAGTTTTTTTGACATTTTTTACTGTCAAATGGAATGGTAAGACTCTTAATAAGCAGAGCATGAGAAGAAAGTCCAATAACATATTACTGTGCTTATCCAAAATGCTTTTACCTCTCCCAATAGGTATTGTGCTACCAATCTACTAAATTGGTAACACAATTGGGATGAAAGAGGAATAGGATTGCTGAACCAATCTTACAGTTTTACAACTCAACTGTTGCTATCAAACTATAAAATTGGTTGAACAATTTGAAAAGTTGATACTCACCTCTGGATATCTTCTTAAACTTTATTGTCAATTTATGAAAGAAAACTGCCCTTGTATACCATGAAAATTTTCTTGGTATAGGGAAATTCTTATCTTTACTTTTGCAAATAGTCTTCATCACTTTTCATTATCTTTGTTATGAACACAAAAACAATCATATAATACCATATCTGACAAGTTTTCATATTTTTGATCTGAATTTTTATTATGATAAACGTTTTGGGGAAGAAAATGTGAAACTACTGTTTTTATTATGGGAGATAATTATATCTTATTTATGACCTCCCTTGCTCATTTTTTCAGTTTTTCCATTTTTACCAAGAAATGATATAAAATGATATTTTTTTAATGAGCATACACCAAACAACACAAAAAATTAATTGTTAACTGAAAATAGACTGTAAAACGAAATATTTGGCATTTTCAATTTTTTCTATGCAATTCCTGAAAACTGAATTGCCCTATGTAAATAAACTCACTATTTAGTTTATATATCTGAATCTGTCACCACACACCAATCTTAAAGTAAAGAATTCCTGTGGTAAGTATCAACTTTTCAAATTGCTAAACCAATTTTACAATTTGATTGCATCAATTGAATTGTAAAATTGTAAGATTGGTTCAGCAATCTTTTACTTCTTTCACTCCAGTTGTGTGCAGTTCCTTGGTACATTGTGGTATGTGACTGTGTTTTTTGGCCATCTGTTATCTTAATTATTCAATCTATATTTGAACAAGAAACACAGTCTGCCAAATAGTTACTGATTACAAAGAAATATGTTTTCATGAAAAATTATGTAAAATTTTAGCATGGAAATATGGTTGAATTTTCTAAAAAAAAAAAAAACAACACAAAACAAAAATAAACAGCTGCATGCAGTCGCATTGTTGGCCTGTATTCAAAGCTTAAGTGGTTTGGGTAAGGGATGTCACTTGGAAAATTTTTTTACTAGCATATTAACTTTGCTATATCTATTATGAATACTAGTAACATGGCAAAGTTTGAAGCAAACTGGTAAACGGATCAATCAGTTAAAGCACAACATGTGAAAAATTGACACATAGTTAATGAATAANGTGGACTGCTTTCAAAGATGTACAACAAATTTGGGCGTTTCAAATCGTCCTTGTTGTTGTGTTTTTTTAAGCAGTGTCACACGTATCATCAACACCTGAACAAAATACTTCAGTTTTTACGGCGATGCATATGTCTTGGTGACAAGGTATAATATTAGTCTGTCAATGTAAATACAAAATCGTGAACATTTTATTTGTATTCTAAGTTGATGCCAATGATTTTGTAGATTATCCCAAAGTTGCTTTAATTTGTGAAGGTATCCATGACAGAATAATAAAACTGTTGAAAGATCTATAAGAAAACATGAATTTACCAGAAAACATGGTAACAATAATTTCAAAATATGAACAACAAAAATTTGTCTTTTTTTATGCATCATCAAGATTTTGCCATTGATCAACATCATATTAGGATTAAATTCAATTAATGGCATGGTGCTAATGAAAATGTTAGTGACTGTTGCACTAAAAGGGAAATGTTTTCAAAAACTTTCAAGAGGCAAACACTGCAATGACTGATTTGCTACTTGTATATCAAAGAAAGTGGGTTAAATTTAGATTTCAAAACCTCTATAACAAAATTTTCTTAATTTCATGTCACTTAATTATGATATACATGTCTTTCAGCATTCTCACATTCTTGGACTTACTTTTAACACATTTTATTTCGTCCTTCCAACCCAATTTTTTGAAAAAATTTCCCATAAACCAATTAATAAAAAAACTCTGGCCTTCTGTCATTTATTTGTTTTTTTTCTTGTGCAGTTCCTTGGTACATTGTGGTATGTGACTGTGTTTTTTGGCCATTTGTTATCTTAATTATTCAATCTATATTTGAACAAGAAACACAGTCTGCCAAATAGTTACTGATTAAAAAGAAATATGTTTTCATGAAAAATTATGTAAAATTTTAGCATGGAAATATGGTTGAATTTTCTAAAAAAAAAAAAAAACAACACAAAACAAAAATAAACAGCTGCATGCAGTCGCATTGTTGGCCTGTATTCAAAGCTTAAGTGGTTTGGGTAAGGGATGTCACTTGGAAAATTTTTTTACTAGCATATTAACTTTGCTATATCTATTATGAATACTAGTAACATGGCAAAGTTTGAAGCAAACTGGTAAACGGATCAATCAGTTAAAGCACAACATGTGAAAAATTGACACATAGTTAATGAATAAAGTCCCATCGCTCTTGCAAGAAATCACAATTTTGGCAACAAGTATACAGATCATGAGACTGTCATCCCAAATAGCTCTACAAAGTTTGAAATGAATTGACAAGAGTTGTCAAGTAAGAGTGTCAAAGGTGAAAAATTGCTGTAAAATTGAAGAATTAATTCCCTTAACTCTTGCAAAAAATTGAAATTTCACCAAAAATATAAACAAATCATGAGACTATAACATCTAAACCATGTAACTCTACAAAGTTTGAAGTGAATTGACCAGAGTTGTCAAGTTAAAGCACCACATATGAAAGGATAGACAGACAGATGGATGGACATAATGACTGATGAATTAATACATTGTAAAACTTGTTCCTGACTGATATTTGAGTAAGGAACTCTATTAAAGCAGTATGAGAAATGACTGCTCAATCAAAACATATGTAAGGACAACGTCCAAGCTGAGTTTTACATTTCTCCATTAGGTACTTTGTGTGTTTACAAATCAAAAAGCCAGTTCAATCCTCTTGGCCTCTATGAATACGACTGAAAAAGATTGCTAACTTTGCATTTGACACTATAATTATTCATCCATCCATCACAGGTGTACATTTCATCCTGTTGTGATTAATTTTCCTCTCAGTCTGCTGTGTAAGGAGGGAAGATAACACATAGTATAGAATAAAATCTTACTTTTTTGTATTGTTGTGGTACTGCTGCAATAATGTCAACAAGTCTGGGTTGATTTGGTAAACCATATTTACTGGAAATGTTACACTTCAGTCTGAAATTAAAGATGTTCATGTTGTAAGGGAAAAGGTATACTTAATCTTTAAAACACAAATACAGGTACTATACTAACTAAGGCGGCAAGATTTACAAGTGAATGTGTTCAGGTAAAAAGTTGATTTTAAGTGAACTGACCTTAACTTTGAGTGTAGTTCCTGTTTTGTGCTTCTTAACATTGACACATTTGTTCTTGTTGACTGCAAAATGTGATACTTTTTAACTGAATTCTTAGCTCAAGTTATCACATTAATGTTAACATATGCTTCCACAGCTTCAGGCTTTATTTTAATTTTCTGACCACCTGCTTATAGTGCCCAAATCTTACTACATAATACTAAGTATTTTATAATGCCAAGTAATATAGCAATTAACTCGATTAGTTAGCTACAATTAATTACATGTACATCTTTTTCAGCACAATTTTCTTCAATAATTGTTTTCGTGGAAATATAATTTTTTTTTTTACTTATAGATCCTTGCAATTCCATATAACTGAACAATTATAATAGAATATAGAACCTTTGGTAAAATTACAAATTTAGTAATTATTTCATTTTTAGAGTTATCCCCCTTTCATAGTTAGGTACTATTTTTACGGGCTATGTTCATTGTGTACTATGCTACAACTCTAGATTTCCTACGAGGAGGAATGACCCGGTTACCGAAAGCTATATTTTTATATAGCCGAGGTGGCCGAGTGGTCTAGGGCACTGGACATAGTGCAGGCGGTGTGCCATAGATGACAACAAGCAGGGGTTCAAATCCAGCCAAAGACCTTGCTGGATTTTCCGATGTTAACAGGTTTAAAAAGATGATTTTCATCACTGTTGGCATTCGGAATCATATATTCTACCTTTGCAGCTCACCTTACCAACACATTATCATTCATATTATATAGAGCTGTGTGCAACACTATTATCTATATTTTCAGAAGATATTTTCTGGTGAAACAGTTGCAGACAGAGAAAATCATATAAATACATCCCATATTCATTAAATTTCATTCTTTTCAAATTCTTTTCGCATGAAACTAATATGGTTAATTGTAAAATGTACTTAAGAAATTGTCTGGAACTGATAAAAAGTTTTATTATTTTTAATGCTTTATCAAGATTTCAAGTGAGTGTCTTTGTAGTGTTTTTTGGTAAAATTAACACATACGACATTTTTGTGGCCTAATAATTATAATAATAGCAACACAATGTAAGATTTTCTGTTTATTATCATGAGGAGGCCTCTTGAAAAAACGAGCCTGCTGTACTGGGTACATATTGTGTGGTCTTAATGCTATTGTTGTTAGTTCCATATCTTTTGTAATTCTATTATTTTCAACTAAAAAGGATATAAAGTAAATGTGCATGAGACATAAAAGTAAGCATAATTGTTTATCATCATCATGTCAGCTAAAGAACTATGACTAGGACCAAATCATGCATAACCTCGTAAGTAAGGTTGTTTTACCTGTTTAAATTAACATCTTTATTTTGTTCATGGGCCTGAATTAACTGGTTTACTATTTCTGTAACTGTCATAACCAGAAGTTCTTCTCTGGAAAATCCAGCTAAATTTGCTGAAAAAATAAATTACTATTATTACTGCAGTGTCATAACTTGTGACTAGCTACTTCTGTTTTATCATTTGTGAATACATGTAGTTCCTGTGTCATAATTACATTACATGTCATGTTCTAGTATTAGCCCGAGACTCATAGATCAAATCCAAAGTTTTTGTTTCAGACAAAACTTTGTAATTAAGCTGATTTTCAAAATATTCCAATGAGTCAGGATATTTCAGAGTTAGCAGAAAAATCTTTGGACCACTTATATATAATTCATTAAACGAAAAAATAATAATGCAAGGGAGATAATTAGCAACATTTTATAAATATGCTTGTATTGGAAACAACTGTGACAATTCCCATACCTGCCAACTATCCCTATTTATGGGGTTTCCCTACCACTGAATTTGAAATTTTCCAAAGGCAAATATGTCTTTCTTGCAGAACACAAAATTCATTAGGTTATTGCATGATGATTGTAAAGTCATGAAGCAGCTGAACAAGAGTTGTCAGAATACAACATAGCTCGCCAGGAACTCCAGTAACCTCAATGCACAATAAAATCGAAAGTAATAGAAAGCTTTCTTCACAATAAAGTCACATATTAAATATAAACACCCTATCATTACACAACTTAATTTTAGAAGCAAAGTTAAAGTTTTTCAAAAAAATTGCCCTCAGGCCAAGGTCAAGGTCAAAATGTCTACAAATATGGTACCATTAGAAAGCTCTCATTAAAAGAACGTCACATA